>CAKMYJ010000347.1:0-110016 GCA_929113495.1 Andrena minutula
TTATGAAAATCCAAAGTAATCGAAGTGAATATCAACTAAATTTACTCAAATTTTGCACCTTTAACTAAAAATCGTAAAAAAATTCAAAAAGATTTAATTTAATTTCGCCAAAATTTCTTCAATTTCAGTTCCTCCTACAAAAAATCTTAAGAAAATCCAAAAGAATCCAAGTGAATATCCACTAAATTTACTCAAATTCTGCACCTTTAACTAAAAATCGTAAAAAAAATGCAAAAAGATTTAATTTAAATCCACAAAAATTTCAACAATTTCAGCTCTTCCTCCTAAAAATCTTAAGAAAATCCAAAAGAATCGAAGTGAATATCAACTAAATTTACTCAAATTCTGCACCTTTAACTAAAAATCATAAAAATTTTAAAAAGGTTTAATTCAATTTCACCAAAATTTTTTCAATTTCAGTTCCTCCTACAAAAAATCTTAAGAAAATCCAAAAGAATCCAAGTGAATATCAACTAAATTTACTCAAATTCTGCACCTTTAACTAAAAATCGTAAAAAAAATTCAAAAAGATTTAATTTAATTTCGCCAAAATTTCTTCAATTTCAGCTCCTTCTACTAAAAATCTTATGAAAATCCAAAGGAATCGAAGTAAATATCAACTTAATTTACTCTAATGCTGCATCTGTAACTAAAAATCATAAAAAATTTCAAAGATTTAATTCAATTTCACCAAAATTTTTTCAATTTCAGTTCCTCCTACTAAAAATCTTAAGAAAATCCAAAAGAATCGAAGTGAATATCAACTAAATTTACTCAAATTCTGCACCTTTAACTAAAAATCGTAAAAAAAATTCAAAAAGATTTAATTTAATTTCGCCAAAATTTCTTCAATTTCAGCTCCTTCTACTAAAAATCTTATGAAAATCCAAAGGAATCGAAGTAAATATCAACTTAATTTACTCTAATGCTGCATCTGTAACTAAAAATCATAAAAAATTTCAAAGATTTAATTCAATTTCACCAAATTTTTTTCAATTTCAGTTCCTCCTACTAAAAATCTTAAGAAAATCCAAAAGAATCTAAGTGAATATCAACTAAATTTACTCAAATTCTGCACCTTTAACCAAATATCATAAAAAAATTCAAAAAGATTTAATTTCATTTCGCCAAAATTTCTTCAATTTCAGCTCCTTCTACTAAAAATCTTATGAAAATCCAAAGTAATCGAAGTGAATATCAACAAAATTTACTCAAATTCTGCATCTGTAACTAAAAATCGGAAAAAAATGCAAAAAGATTTAGTTTAATTTCACAAAAATTTCATCAATTTCAGCTCTTCCTCCTAAAAATCTTAAGAAAATCCAAAAGATTCTAAGTGAATATCAACTAAATTTACTCAAATTCTGCACATTTAACTAAAAACCGTAAAAAAAATGCAAAAAGATTTCATTTAATTTCACAAAAATTTCATCAATTTCAGCTGTTCCTCCTAAAAATCTTAAGAAAATCCAAAAGAATCTAAGTGAATATAAACTAAATTTACTCAAATTCTGCACCTTTAACTAAAAATCGTAAAAAATTCAAAAAGATTTAATTCAATTTCACTAAAATTTCTTCAATTTCAGCTCCTTCTACTAAAAATCTTATGAAAATCCAAAGTAATCGAAGTGAATATCAACTAAATTTACTCAAATTTTGCACCTTTAACTAAAAATCGTAAAAAAATTCAAAAAGATTTAATTTAATTTCGCCAAAATTTCTTCAATTTCAGTTCCTCCTACAAAAAATCTTAAGAAAATCCAAAAGAATCTAAGTGAATATCAACTAAATTTACTCAAATTCTGCACCTTTAACTAAATATCATAAAAAAATTCAAAAAGATTTAATTTCATTTCGCCAAAATTTCTTCAATTTCAGCTCCTTCTACTAAAAATCTTATGAAAATCCAAAGTAATCGAAGTGAATATCAACTAAATTTACTCAAATTTTGCACCTTTAACTAAAAATCGTAAAAAAATTCAAAAAGATTTAATTTAATTTCGCCAAAATTTCTTCAATTTCAGTTCCTCCTACAAAAAATCTTAAGAAAATCCAAAAGAATCCAAGTGAATATCCACTAAATTTACTCAAATTCTGCACCTTTAACTAAAAATCGTAAAAAAAATGCAAAAAGATTTAATTTAAATCCACAAAAATTTCAACAATTTCTGCTCTTCCTCCTAAAAATCTTAAGAAAATCCAAAAGAATCGAAGTGAATATCAACTAAATTTACTCAAATTCTGCACCTTTAACTAAAAATCATAAAAATTTTAAAAAGGTTTAATTCAATTTCACCAAAATTTTTTCAATTTCAGTTCCTCCTACAAAAAATCTTAAGAAAATCCAAAAGAATCCAAGTGAATATCAACTAAATTTACTCAAATTCTGCACCTTTAACTAAAAATCGTAAAAAAAATTCAAAAAGATTTAATTTAATTTCGCCAAAATTTCTTCAATTTCAGCTCCTTCTACTAAAAATCTTATGAAAATCCAAAGGAATCGAAGTAAATATCAACTTAATTTACTCTAATGCTGCATCTGTAACTAAAAATCATAAAAAATTTCAAAGATTTAATTCAATTTCACCAAAATTTTTTCAATTTCAGTTCCTCCTACTAAAAATCTTAAGAAAATCCAAAAGAATCGAAGTGAATATCAACTAAATTTACTCAAATTCTGCACCTTTAACTAAAAATCGTAAAAAAAATTCAAAAAGATTTAATTTAATTTCGCCAAAATTTCTTCAATTTCAGCTCCTTCTACTAAAAATCTTATGAAAATCCAAAGGAATCGAAGTAAATATCAACTTAATTTACTCTAATGCTGCCTCTGTAACTAAAAATCATAAAAAATTTCAAAGATTTAATTCAATTTCACCAAAATTTTTTCAATTTCAGTTCCTCCTACTAAAAATCTTAAGAAAATCCAAAAGAATCTAAGTGAATATCAACTAAATTTACTCAAATTCTGCACATTTAACTAAAAACCGTAAAAAAAAATGCAAAAAGATTTCATTTAATTTCACAAAAATTTCATCAATTTCAGCTGTTCCTCCTAAAAATCTTAAGAAAATCCAAAAGAATCTAAGTGAATATAAACTAAATTTACTCAAATTCTGCACCTTTAACTAAAAATCGTAAAAAAATTCAAAAAGATTTAATTTAATTTCGCCAAAATTTCTTCAATTTCAGTTCCTCCTACAAAAAATCTTAAGAAAATCCAAAAGAATCTAAGTGAATATCAACTAAATTTACTCAAATTCTGCACCTTTAACTAAAAATCATAAAAATTTTAAAACGGTTTAATTCAATTTCACCAAAATTTTTTCAATTTCAGTTCCTCCTACAAAAAATCTTAAGAAAATCCAAAAGAATCCAAGTGAATATCAACTAAATTTACTCAAATTCTGCACCTTTAACTAAAAATCGTAAAAAAAATTCAAAAAGATTTAATTTAATTTCGCCAAAATTCTTCAATTTCAGCTCCTTCTACTAAAAATCTTATGAAAATCCAAAGGAATCGAAGTAAATATCAACTTAATTTACTCTAATGCTGCATCTGTAACTAAAAATCATAAAAAATTTCAAAGATTTAATTCAATTTCACCAAAATTTTTTCAATTTCAGTTCCTCCTACTAAAAATCTTAAGAAAATCCAAAAGAATCGAAGTGAATATCAACTAAATTTACTCAAATTCTGCACCTTTAACTAAAAATCATAAAAAATTTCAAAAAGATTTAATTCAATTTCACCAAAATTTTTTCAATTTCAGTTCCTCCTACAAAAAATCTTAAGAAAATCCAAAAGAATCCAAGTGAATATCAACTAAATTTACTCAAATTCTGCACCTTTAACTAAAAATCGTAAAAAAAATGCAAAAAGATTTAATTTAAATTCACAAAAATTTCAACAATTTCAGCTCTTACTCCTAAAAATCTTAAGAAAAACCAAAAGAATCGAAGTGAATATCAACTAAATTTACTCAAATTCTGCACCTTTAACTAAAAATCATAAAAATTATAAAAAGGTTTAATTCAATTTCACCAAAATTTTTTCAATTTCAGTTCCTCCTACAAAAAATCTTAAGAAAATCCAAAAGAATCCAAGTGAATATCAACTAAATTTACTCAAATTCTGTACCTTTAACTAAAAATCGTAAAAAAAATTCAAAAAGATTTCATTTAATTTCACAAAAATTTCACCAATTTCAGCTCTTCCTCCTAAAAATCTTAAGAAAATCCAAAAGAATCCAAGTGAATATCAACTAAATTTACTCAAATTCTGCACCTTTAACTAAAAATCGTAAAAAAAATGCAAAAAGATTTAATTTAAATTCACAAAAATTTCAACAATTTCAGCTCTTCCTCCTAAAAATCTTAAGAAAATCCAAAAGAATCGAAGTGAATATCAACTAAATTTACTCAAATTCTGCACCTTTAACTAAAAATCATAAAAATTTTAAAAAGGTTTAATTCAATTTCACCAAAATTTTTTCAATTTCAGTTCCTCCTACAAAAAATCTTAAGAAAATCCAAAAGAATCCAAGTGAATATCAACTAAATTTACTCAAATTCTGCACCTTTAACTAAAAATCGTAAAAAAAATTCAAAAAGATTTAATTTAATTTCGCCAAAATTTCTTCAATTTCAGCGCCTTCTACTAAAAATCTTATGAAAATCCAAAGGAATCGAAGTAAATATCAACTTAATTTACTCTAATGCTGCATCTGTAACTAAAAATCATAAAAAATTTCAAAGATTTAATTCAATTTCACCAAAATTTTTTCAATTTCAGTTCCTCCTACTAAAAATCTTAAGAAAATCCAAAAGAATCGAAGTGAATATCAACTAAATTTACTCAAATTCTGCACCTTTAACTAAAAATCGTAAATAAAATTCAAAAAGATTTAATTTAATTTCGCCAAAATTTCTTCAATTTCAGCTCCTTCTACTAAAAATCTTATGAAAATCCAAAGGAATCGAAGTAAATATCAACTTAATTTACTCTAATGCTGCATCTGTAACTAAAAATCATAAAAAATTTCAAAGATTTAATTCAATTTCACCAAAATTTTTTCAATTTCAGTTCCTCCTACTAAAAATCTTAAGAAAATCCAAAAGAATCGAAGCGAATATCAACTAAATTTACTCAAATTCTGCACCTTTAACTAAAAATCATAAAAAATTTCAAAAAATTTAATTCAATTTCACCAAAATTTTTTCAATTTCAGTTCCTCCTACAAAAAATCTTAAGAAAATCCAAAAGAATCCAAGTGAATATCAACTAAATTTACTCAAATTCTGCACCTTTAACTAAAAATCATAAAAATTTTAAAAAGGTTTAATTCAATTTCACCAAAATTTCTTCAATTTCAGCTCCTTCTACTAAAAATCTTGTGAAAATCCAAAGTAATCGAAGTGAATATTAACTGAATTTACTCAAATTCTGCACCTTTAACTAAAAATCGTAAAAAAATTCAAAAAGATTTAATTTAATTTCACTAAAATTTCTTCAATTTCAGCTCCTTCTACTAAAAATCTTATGAAAATCCAAAGTAATCGAAGTGAATATCAACAAAATTTACTCAAATTCTCCATCTGTAACTAAAAATCGGAAAAAAATTCAAAAAGATTTAATTTAATTTCGCCAAAATTTCTTCAATTTCAGCTCCTCCTACTAAAAATCTTAAGAAAATCCAAATTAATCGAAGTGAATATCAACTAAATTTACTCAAATTCTGCACCTTTAACTAAAAATCATAAAAAAAATGCAAAAAGATTTAATTTAATTTCACAAAAATTTCATCAATTTCAGCTTTTCCTCCTAAAAATCTTAAGAAAATCCAAAAGAATCTAAGTGAATATCAACTAAATTTACTCAAATTCTGCACCTTTAACTAAAAATCATAAAAAAATTCAAAAAGATTTAATTTAATTTCACCCAAATTTTTTCAATTTCCGCTCCCCCTACTAAAAATCTTATGAAAATCCAAAGGAATCAAAGTGAATATCAACAAAATTTACTCAAATTCTCCATCTGTAACTAAAAATCGGAAAAAAATTCAAAAAGATTTAATTTAATTTCGCCAAAATTTCTTCAATTTCAGCTCCTCCTACTAAAAATCTTATGAAAATCCAAAGTAATCGAAGTGAATATCAACAAAATTTACTCAAATTCTGCATCTGTAACTAAAAATCGGAAAAAAATTCAAAAAGATTTAATTTAATTTCGCCAAAATTTCTTCAATTTCAGCTCCTCCTACTAAAAATCTTAAGAAAATCCAAATTAATCGAAGTGAATATCAACTAAATTTACTCAAATTCTGCACCTTTAACTAAAAATCATAAAAAAAATGCAAAAAGATTTAATTTAATTTCACAAAAATTTCATCAATTTCAGCATTTCCTCCTAAAAATCTTAAGAAAATCCAAAAGAATCTAAGTGAATATCAACTAAATTTACTCAAATTCTGCACCTTTAACTAAAAATCATAAAAAAATTCAAAAAGATTTAATTTAATTTCGCCAAAATTTCTTCAATTTCAGCTCCTTCTACTAAAAATCTTATGAAAATCCAAAGTAATCGAAGTGAATATCAACAAAATTTACTCAAATTCTCCATCTGTAACTAAAAATCGGAAAAAAATTCAAAAAGATTTAATTCAATTTCACCAAAATTTTTTCAATTTCAGTTCCTCCTACAAAAAATCTTAAGAAAATCCAAAAGAATCCAAGTGAATATCAACTAAATTTACTCAAATTCTGCACCTTTAACTAAAAATCTTAAAAAAAATTGAAAAAGATTTAATTTAATTTCGCCAAAATTTCTTCAATTTCAGCGCCTTCTACTAAAAATCTTATGAAAATCCAAAGGAATCGAAGTAAATATCAACTTAATTTACTCTAATGCTGCATCTGTAACTAAAAATCATAAAAAATTTCAAAGATTTAATTCAATTTCACCAAAATTTTTTCAATTTCAGTTCCTCCTACTAAAAATCTTAAGAAAATCCAAAAGAATCGAAGTGAATATCAACTAAATTTACTCAAATTCTGCACCTTTAACTAAAAATCGTAAATAAAATTCAAAAAGATTTAATTTAATTTCGCCAAAATTTCTTCAATTTCAGCTCCTTCTACTAAAAATCTTATGAAAATCCAAAGGAATCGAAGTAAATATCAACTTAATTTACTCTAATGCTGCATCTGTAACTAAAAATCATAAAAAATTTCAAAGATTTAATTCAATTTCACCAAAATTTTTTCAATTTCAGTTCCTCCTACTAAAAATCTTAAGAAAATCCAAAAGAATCGAAGCGAATATCAACTAAATTTACTCAAATTCTGCACCTTTAACTAAAAATCATAAAAAATTTCAAAAAATTTAATTCAATTTCACCAAAATTTTTTCAATTTCAGTTCCTCCTACAAAAAATCTTAAGAAAATCCAAAAGAATCGAAGTGAATATCAACTAAATTTACTCAAATTCTGCACCTTTAACTAAAAATCATAAAAATTTTAAAAAGGTTTAATTCAATTTCACCAAAATTTCTTCAATTTCAGCTCCTTCTACTAAAAATCTTGTGAAAATCCAAAGTAATCGAAGTGAATATTAACTGAATTTACTCAAATTCTGCACCTTTAACTAAAAATCGTAAAAAAATTCAAAAAGATTTAATTTAATTTCACTAAAATTTCTTCAATTTCAGCTCCTTCTACTAAAAATCTTATGAAAATCCAAAGTAATCGAAGTGAATATCAACAAAATTTACTCAAATTCTGCATCTGTAACTAAAAATCGGAAAAAAATTCAAAAAGATTTAATTTAATTTCGCCAAAATTTCTTCAATTTCAGCTCCTCCTACTAAAAATCTTAAGAAAATCCAAATTAATCGAAGTGAATATCAACTAAATTTACTCAAATTCTGCACCTTTAACTAAAAATCATAAAAAAAATGCAAAAAGATTTAATTTAATTTCACAAAAATTTCATCAATTTCAGCTTTTCCTCCTAAAAATCTTAAGAAAATCCAAAAGAATCTAAGTGAATATCAACTAAATTTACTCAAATTCTGCACCTTTAACTAAAAATCATAAAAAAATTCAAAAAGATTTAATTTAATTTCACCCAAATTTTTTCAATTTCCGCTCCCCCTACTAAAAATCTTATGAAAATCCAAAGGAATCAAAGTGAATATCAACAAAATTTACTCAAATTCTCCATCTGTAACTAAAAATCGGAAAAAAATTCAAAAAGATTTAATTTAATTTCGCCAAAATTTCTTCAATTTCAGCTCCTCCTACTAAAAATCTTATGAAAATCCAAAGTAATCGAAGTGAATATCAACAAAATTTACTCAAATTCTCCATCTGTAACTAAAAATCGGAAAAAAATTCAAAAAGATTTAATTTAATTTCGCCAAAATTTCTTCAATTTCAGCTCCTCCTACTAAAAATCTTAAGAAAATCCAAATTAATCGAAGTGAATATCAACTAAATTTACTCAAATTCTGCACCTTTAACTAAAAATCATAAAAAAAATGCAAAAAGATTTAATTTAATTTCGCCAAAATTTCTTCAATTTCAGCTCCTTCTACTAAAAATCTTATGAAAATCCAAAGTAATCGAAGTGAATATCAACTAAATTTACTCAAATTCTGCACCTTTAACTAAAAATCATAAAAAAATTCAAAAAGATTTAATTTAATTTCGCCAAAATTTCTTCAATTTCAGCTCCTTCTACTAAAAATCTTATGAAAATCCAAAGTAATCGAAGTGAATATCAACTAAATTTACTCAAATTCTGCACCTTTAACTAAAAATCATAAAAAAAATGCAAAAAGATTTAATTTAATTTCACAAAAATTTCATCAATTTCAGCTTTTCCTCCTAAAAATCTTAAGAAAATCCAAAAGAATCTAAGTGAATATCAACTAAATTTACTCAAATTCTCCATCTGTAACTAAAAATCGGAAAAAAATTCAAAAAGATTTAATTTAATTTCGCCAAAATTTCTTCAATTTCAGCTCCTCCTACTAAAAATCTTATGAAAATCCAAAGTAATCGAAGTGATTATCAACAAAATTTACTCAAATTCTGCATCTGTAACTAAAAATCGGAAAAAAATTCAAAAAGATTTAATTTAATTTCGCCAAAATTTCTTCAATTTCAGCTCCTCCTACTAAAAATCTTAAGAAAATCCAAATTAATCGAAGTGAATATCAACTAAATTTACTCAAATTCTGCACCTTTAACTAAAAATCATAAAAAAAATGCAAAAAGATTTAATTTAATTTCACAAAAATTTCATCAATTTCAGCATTTCCTCCTAAAAATCTTAAGAAAATCCAAAAGAATCTAAGTGAATATCAACTAAATTTACTCAAATTCTGCACCTTTAACTAAAAATCATAAAAAAATTCAAAAAGATTTAATTTAATTTCGCCAAAATTTCTTCAATTTCAGCTCCTTCTACTAAAAATCTTATGAAAATCCAAAGTAATCGAAGTGAATATCAACAAAATTTACTCAAATTCTCCATCTGTAACTAAAAATCGGAAAAAAATTCAAAAAGATTTAATTTAATTTCGCCAAAATTTCTTCAATTTCAGCTCCTCCTACTAAAAATCTTAAGAAAATCCAAATTAATCGAAGTGAATATCAACTAAATTTACTCAAATTCTGCACCTTTAACTAAAAATCATAAAAAAAATGCAAAAAGATTTAATTTAATTTCGCCAAAATTTCTTCAATTTCAGCTCCTTCTACTAAAAATCTTATGAAAATCCAAAGTAATCGAAGTGAATATCAACTAAATTTACTCAAATTCTGCACCTTTAACTAAAAATCATAAAAAAATTCAAAAAGATTTAATTTAATTTCGCCAAAATTTCTTCAATTTCAGCTCCTTCTACTAAAAATCTTATGAAAATCCAAAGTTATCGAAGTGAATATCAACTAAATTTACTCAAATTCTGCACCTTTAACTAAAAATCATAAAAAAAATGCAAAAAGATTTAATTTAATTTCACAAAAATTTCATCAATTTCAGCTTTTCCTCCTAAAAATCTTAAGAAAATCCAAAAGAATCTAAGTGAATATCAACTAAATTTACTCAAATTCTGCACCTTTAACTAAAAATCATAAAAAAATTCAAAAAGATTTAATTTAATTTCGCCAAAATTTCTTCAATTTCAGTTCCTCCTACAAAAAATCTTAAGAAAATCCAAAAGAATCCAAGTGAATATCAACTAAATTTACTCAAATTCTGCACCTTTAACTAAAAATCGTAAAAAAAATGCAAAAAGATTTAATTTAAATTCACAAAAATTTCAACAATTTCAGCTCTTCCTCCTAAAAATCTTAAGAAAATCCAAAAGAATCGAAGTGAATATCAACTAAATTTACTCAAATTCTGCACCTTTAACTAAAAATCATAAAAATTTTAAAAAGGTTTAATTCAATTTCGCCAAAATTTCTTCAATTTCAGTTCCTCCTACAAAAAATCTTAAGAAAATCCAAAAGAATCCAAGTGAATATCAACTAAATTTACTCAAATTCTGCACCTTTAACTAAAAATCGTAAAAAAAAATGCAAAAAGATTTAATTTAAATTCACAAAAATTTCAACAATTTCAGCTCTTCCTCCTAAAAATCTTATGAAAATCCAAAGTAATCGAAGTGAATATCAACTAAATTTACTCAAATTTTGCACCTTTAACTAAAAATCGTAAAAAAATTCAAAAAGATTTAATTTAATTTCGCCAAAATTTCTTCAATTTCAGCTCCTTCTACTAAAAATCTTATGAAAATCCAAAGTAATCGAAGTGAATATCAACTAAATTTACTCAAATTCTGCACCTTTAACTAAAAATCGTAAAAAAATTCAAAAAGATTTAATTTAATTTCACTAAAATTTCTTCAATTTCAGCTCCTTCTACTAAAAATCTTATGAAAATCCAAAGTAATCGAAGTGAATATCAACTAAATTTACTCAAATTTTGCACCTTTAACTAAAAATCGTAAAAAAATTCAAAAAGATTTAATTTAATTTCGCCAAAATTTCTTCAATTTCAGTTCCTCCTACAAAAAATCTTAAGAAAATCCAAAAGAATCCAAGTGAATATCAACTAAATTTACTCAAATTCTGCACCTTTAACTAAAAATCGTAAAAAAAATGCAAAAAGATTTAATTTATATTAACAAAAATTTCAACAATTTCAGCTCTTCCTACTAAAAATCTTAAGAAAATCCAAAAGAATCGAAGTGAATATCAACTAAATTTACTCAAATTCTGCACCTTTAACTAAAAATCATAAAAATTTTAAAAAGGTTTAATTCAATTTCACCAAAATTTTTTCAATTTCAGTTCCTCCTACAAAAAATCTTAAGAAAATCCAAAAGAATCCAAGTGAATATCAACTAAATTTACTCAAATTCTGCACCTTTAACTAAAAATCGTAAAAAAAATTCAAAAAGATTTAATTTAATTTCGCCAAAATTTCTTCAATTTCAGCTCCTTCTACTAAAAATCTTATGAAAATCCAAAGGAATCGAAGTAAATATCAACTTAATTTACTCTAATGCTGCATCTGTAACTAAAAATCATAAAAAATTTCAAAGATTTAATTCAATTTCACCAAAATTTTTTCAATTTCAGTTCCTCCTACTAAAAATCTTAAGAAAATCCAAAAGAATCGAAGAGAATATCAACTAAATTTACTCAAATTCTGCACCTTTAACTAAAAATCGTAAAAAAAATTCAAAAAGATTTAATTTAATTTCGCCAAAATTTCTTCAATTTCAGCTCCTTCTACTAAAAATCTTATGAAAATCCAAAGGAATCGAAGTAAATATCAACTTAATTTACTCTAATGCTGCATCTGTAACTAAAAATCATAAAAAATTTCGAAGATTTAATTCAATTTCACCAAAATTTCTTCAATTTCAGCTCCTCCTACTAAAAATCTTAAGAAAATCCAAAAGAATCGAAGCGAATATCAACTAAATTTACTCAAATTCTGCACCTTTAACTAAAAATCATAAAAAATTTCAAAAAATTTAATTCAATTTCACCAAAATTTTTTCAATTTCAGTTCCTCCTACAAAAAATCTTAAGAAAATCCAAAAGAATCCAAGTGAATATCAACTAAATTTACTCAAATTCTGCACCTTTAACTAAAAATCGTAAAAAAAAATGCAAAAAGATTTAATTTAAATTCACAAAAATTTCAACAATTTCAGCTCTTCCTCCTAAAAATCTTAAGAAAAACCAAAAGAATCGAAGTGAATATCAACTAAATTTACTCAAATTCTGCACCTTTAACTAAAAATCATAAAAATTTTAAAAAGGTTTAATTCAATTTCACCAAAATTTCTTCAATTTCAGCTCCTTCTACTAAAAATCTTGTGAAAATCCAAAGTAATCGAAGTGAATATTAACTGAATTTACTCAAATTCTGCACCTTTAACTAAAAATCGTAAAAAAATTCAAAAAGATTTAATTTAATTTCACTAAAATTTCTTCAATTTCAGCTCCTTCTACTAAAAATCTTATGAAAATCCAAAGGAATCAAAGTGAATATCAACAAAATTTACTCAAATTCTCCATCTGTAACTAAAAATCGGAAAAAAATTCAAAAAGATTTAATTTAATTTCGCCAAAATTTCTTCAATTTCAGCTCCTCCTACTAAAAATCTTATGAAAATCCAAAGTAATCGAAGTGAATATCAACAAAATTTACTCAAATTCTGCATCTGTAACTAAAAATCGGAAAAAAATTCAAAAAGATTTAATTTAATTTCGCCAAAATTTCTTCAATTTCAGCTCCTCCTACTAAAAATCTTAAGAAAATCCAAATTAATCGAAGTGAATATCAACTAAATTTACTCAAATTCTGCACCTTTAACTAAAAATCATAAAAAAAATGCAAAAAGATTTAATTTAATTTCACAAAAATTTCATCAATTTCAGCATTTCCTCCTAAAAATCTTAAGAAAATCCAAAAGAATCTAAGTGAATATCAACTAAATTTACTCAAATTCTGCACCTTTAACTAAAAATCATAAAAAAATTCAAAAAGATTTAATTTAATTTCGCCAAAATTTCTTCAATTTCAGCTCCTTCTACTAAAAATCTTATGAAAATCCAAAGTAATCGAAGTGAATATCAACAAAATTTACTCAAATTCTCCATCTGTAACTAAAAATCGGAAAAAAATTCAAAAAGATTTAATTTAATTTCGCCAAAATTTCTTCAATTTCAGCTCCTCCTACTAAAAATCTTAAGAAAATCCAAATTAATCGAAGTGAATATCAACTAAATTTACTCAAATTCTGCACCTTTAACTAAAAATCATAAAAAAAATGCAAAAAGATTTAATTTAATTTCGCCAAAATTTCTTCAATTTCAGCTCCTTCTACTAAAAATCTTATGAAAATCCAAAGTAATCGAAGTGAATATCAACTAAATTTACTCAAATTCTGCACCTTTAACTAAAAATCATAAAAAAATTCAAAAAGATTTAATTTAATTTCGCCAAAATTTCTTCAATTTCAGCTCCTTCTACTAAAAATCTTATGAAAATCCAAAGTAATCGAAGTGAATATCAACTAAATTTACTCAAATTCTGCACCTTTAACTAAAAATCATAAAAAAAATGCAAAAAGATTTAATTTAATTTCACAAAAATTTCATCAATTTCAGCTTTTCCTCCTAAAAATCTTAAGAAAATCCAAAAGAATCTAAGTGAATATCAACTAAATTTACTCAAATTCTGCACCTTTAACTAAAAATCATAAAAAAATTCAAAAAGATTTAATTTAATTTCGCCAAAATTTCTTCAATTTCAGTTCCTCCTACAAAAAATCTTAAGAAAATCCAAAAGAATCCAAGTGAATATCAACTAAATTTACTCAAATTCTGCACCTTTAACTAAAAATCGTAAAAAAAATGCAAAAAGATTTAATTTAAATTCACAAAAATTTCAACAATTTCAGCTCTTCCTCCTAAAAATCTTAAGAAAATCCAAAAGAATCGAAGTGAATATCAACTAAATTTACTCAAATTCTGCACCTTTAACTAAAAATCATAAAAATTTTAAAAAGGTTTAATTCAATTTCACCAAAATTTTTTCAATTTCAGTTCCTCCTACAAAAAATCTTAAGAAAATCCAAAAGAATCCAAGTGAATATCAACTAAATTTACTCAAATTCTGCACCTTTAACTAAAAATCGTAAAAAAAAATGCAAAAAGATTTAATTTAAATTCACAAAAATTTCAACAATTTCAGCTCTTCCTCCTAAAAATCTTATGAAAATCCAAAGTAATCGAAGTGAATATCAACTAAATTTACTCAAATTTTGCACCTTTAACTAAAAATCGTAAAAAAATTCAAAAAGATTTAATTTAATTTCGCCAAAATTTCTTCAATTTCAGCTCCTTCTACTAAAAATCTTATGAAAATCCAAAGTAATCGAAGTGAATATCAACTAAATTTACTCAAATTCTGCACCTTTAACTAAAAATCGTAAAAAAATTCAAAAAGATTTAATTTAATTTCACTAAAATTTCTTCAATTTCAGCTCCTTCTACTAAAAATCTTATGAAAATCCAAAGTAATCGAAGTGAATATCAACTAAATTTACTCAAATTTTGCACCTTTAACTAAAAATCGTAAAAAAATTCAAAAAGATTTAATTTAATTTCACAAAAATTTCATCAATTTCAGCTTTTCCTCCTAAAAATCTTAAGAAAATCCAAAAGAATCTAAGTGAATATCAACTAAATTTACTCAAATTCTGCACCTTTAACTAAAAATCATAAAAAAATTCAAAAAGATTTAATTTAATTTCACCCAAATTTTTTCAATTTCCGCTCCCCCTACTAAAAATCTTATGAAAATCCAAAGGAATCAAAGTGAATATCAACAAAATTTACTCAAATTCTCCATCTGTAACTAAAAATCGGAAAAAAATTCAAAAAGATTTAATTTAATTTCGCCAAAATTTCTTCAATTTCAGCTCCTCCTACTAAAAATCTTATGAAAATCCAAAGTAATCGAAGTGAATATCAACAAAATTTACTCAAATTCTGCATCTGTAACTAAAAATCGGAAAAAAATTCAAAAAGATTTAATTTAATTTCGCCAAAATTTCTTCAATTTCAGCTCCTCCTACTAAAAATCTTAAGAAAATCCAAATTAATCGAAGTGAATATCAACTAAATTTACTCAAATTCTGCACCTTTAACTAAAAATCATAAAAAAAATGCAAAAAGATTTAATTTAATTTCACAAAAATTTCATCAATTTCAGCATTTCCTCCTAAAAATCTTAAGAAAATCCAAAAGAATCTAAGTGAATATCAACTAAATTTACTCAAATTCTGCACCTTTAACTAAAAATCATAAAAAAATTCAAAAAGATTTAATTTAATTTCGCCAAAATTTCTTCAATTTCAGCTCCTTCTACTAAAAATCTTATGAAAATCCAAAGTAATCGAAGTGAATATCAACAAAATTTACTCAAATTCTCCATCTGTAACTAAAAATCGGAAAAAAATTCAAAAAGATTTAATTTAATTTCGCCAAAATTTCTTCAATTTCAGCTCCTCCTACTAAAAATCTTAAGAAAATCCAAATTAATCGAAGTGAATATCAACTAAATTTACTCAAATTCTGCACCTTTAACTAAAAATCATAAAAAAAATGCAAAAAGATTTAATTTAATTTCGCCAAAATTTCTTCAATTTCAGCTCCTTCTACTAAAAATCTTATGAAAATCCAAAGTAATCGAAGTGAATATCAACTAAATTTACTCAAATTCTGCACCTTTAACTAAAAATCATAAAAAAATTCAAAAAGATTTAATTTAATTTCGCCAAAATTTCTTCAATTTCAGCTCCTTCTACTAAAAATCTTATGAAAATCCAAAGTTATCGAAGTGAATATCAACTAAATTTACTCAAATTCTGCACCTTTAACTAAAAATCATAAAAAAAATGCAAAAAGATTTAATTTAATTTCACAAAAATTTCATCAATTTCAGCTTTTCCTCCTAAAAATCTTAAGAAAATCCAAAAGAATCTAAGTGAATATCAACTAAATTTACTCAAATTCTGCACCTTTAACTAAAAATCATAAAAAAATTCAAAAAGATTTAATTTAATTTCGCCAAAATTTCTTCAATTTCAGTTCCTCCTACAAAAAATCTTAAGAAAATCCAAAAGAATCCAAGTGAATATCAACTAAATTTACTCAAATTCTGCACCTTTAACTAAAAATCGTAAAAAAAATGCAAAAAGATTTAATTTAAATTCACAAAAATTTCAACAATTTCAGCTCTTCCTCCTAAAAATCTTAAGAAAATCCAAAAGAATCGAAGTGAATATCAACTAAATTTACTCAAATTCTGCACCTTTAACTAAAAATCATAAAAATTTTAAAAAGGTTTAATTCAATTTCGCCAAAATTTCTTCAATTTCAGTTCCTCCTACAAAAAATCTTAAGAAAATCCAAAAGAATCCAAGTGAATATCAACTAAATTTACTCAAATTCTGCACCTTTAACTAAAAATCGTAAAAAAAAATGCAAAAAGATTTAATTTAAATTCACAAAAATTTCAACAATTTCAGCTCTTCCTCCTAAAAATCTTATGAAAATCCAAAGTAATCGAAGTGAATATCAACTAAATTTACTCAAATTTTGCACCTTTAACTAAAAATCGTAAAAAAATTCAAAAAGATTTAATTTAATTTCGCCAAAATTTCTTCAATTTCAGCTCCTTCTACTAAAAATCTTATGAAAATCCAAAGTAATCGAAGTGAATATCAACTAAATTTACTCAAATTCTGCACCTTTAACTAAAAATCGTAAAAAAATTCAAAAAGATTTAATTTAATTTCACTAAAATTTCTTCAATTTCAGCTCCTTCTACTAAAAATCTTATGAAAATCCAAAGTAATCGAAGTGAATATCAACTAAATTTACTCAAATTTTGCACCTTTAACTAAAAATCGTAAAAAAATTCAAAAAGATTTAATTTAATTTCGCCAAAATTTCTTCAATTTCAGTTCCTCCTACAAAAAATCTTAAGAAAATCCAAAAGAATCCAAGTGAATATCAACTAAATTTACTCAAATTCTGCACCTTTAACTAAAAATCGTAAAAAAAATGCAAAAAGATTTAATTTAAATTCACAAAAATTTCAACAATTTCAGCTCTTCCTCCTAAAAATCTTAAGAAAATCCAAAAGAATCGAAGTGAATATCAACTAAATTTATTCAAATTCTGCACCTTTAACTAAAAATCATAAAAATTTTAAAAAGGTTTAATTCAATTTCACCAAAATTTTTTCAATTTCAGTTCCTCCTACAAAAAATCTTAAGAAAATCCAAAAGAATCCAAGTGAATATCAACTAAATTTACTCAAATTCTGCACCTTTAACTAAAAATCGTAAAAAAAATTCAAAAAGATTTAATTTAATTTCGCCAAAATTTCTTCAATTTCAGCTCCTTCTACTAAAAATCTTATGAAAATCCAAAGGAATCGAAGTAAATATCAACTTAATTTACTCTAATGCTGCATCTGTAACTAAAAATCATAAAAAATTTCAAAGATTTAATTCAATTTCACCAAAATTTTTTCAATTTCAGTTCCTCCTACTAAAAATCTTAAGAAAATCCAAAAGAATCGAAGTGAATATCAACTAAATTTACTCAAATTCTGCACCTTTAACTAAAAATCGTAAAAAAAATTCAAAAAGATTTAATTTAATTTCGCCAAAATTTCTTCAATTTCAGCTCCTTCTACTAAAAATCTTATGAAAATCCAAAGGAATCGAAGTAAATATCAACTTAATTTACTCTAATGCTGCATCTGTAACTAAAAATCATAAAAAATTTCGAAGATTTAATTCAATTTCACCAAAATTTTTTCAATTTCAGTTCCTCCTACTAAAAATCTTAAGAAAATCCAAAAGAATCGAAGCGAATATCAACTAAATTTACTCAAATTCTGCACCTTTAACTAAAAATCATAAAAAATTTCAAAAAATTTAATTCAATTTCACCAAAATTTTTTCAATTTCAGTTCCTCCTACAAAAAATCTTAAGAAAATCCAAAAGAATCCAAGTGAATATCAACTAAATTTACTCAAATTCTGCACCTTTAACTAAAAATCGTAAAAAAAAATGCAAAAAGATTTAATTTAAATTCACAAAAATTTCAACAATTTCAGCTCTTCCTCCTAAAAATCTTAAGAAAAACCAAAAGAATCGAAGTGAATATCAACTAAATTTACTCAAATTCTGCACCTTTAACTAAAAATCATAAAAATTTTAAAAAGGTTTAATTCAATTTCACCAAAATTTCTTCAATTTCAGCTCCTTCTACTAAAAATCTTGTGAAAATCCAAAGTAATCGAAGTGAATATTAACTGAATTTACTCAAATTCTGCACCTTTAACTAAAAATCGTAAAAAAATTCAAAAAGATTTAATTTAATTTCACTAAAATTTCTTCAATTTCAGCTCCTTCTACTAAAAATCTTATGAAAATCCAAAGTAATCGAAGTGAATATCAACTAAATTTACTCAAATTTTGCACCTTTAACTAAAAATCGTAAAAAAATTCAAAAAGATTTAATTTAATTTCGCCAAAATTTCTTCAATTTCAGCTCCTTCTACTAAAAATCTTATGAAAATCCAAAGTAATCGAAGTGAATATCAACTAAATTTACTCCAATTCTGCACCTTTAACTAAAAATCATAAAAAAAAATGCAAAAAGATTTAATTTAATTTCACAAAAATTTCATCAATTTCAGCTTTTCCTCCTAAAAATCTTAAGAAAATCCAAAAGAATCTAAGTGAATATCAACTAAATTTACTCAAATTCTGCACCTTTAACTAAAAATCATAAAAAAATTCAAAAAGATTTAATTTAATTTCGCCAAAATTTCTTCAATTTCAGCTCCTTCTACTAAAAATCTTATGAAAATCCAAAGTAATCGAAGTGAATATCAACAAAATTTACTCAAATTCTGCATCTGTAACTAAAAATCGGAAAAAAATTCAAAAAGATTTAATTTAATTTCGCCAAAATTTCTTCAATTTCAGCTCCTCCTACTAAAAATCTTAAGAAAATCCAAATTAATCGAAGTGAATATCAACTAAATTTACTCAAATTCTGCACCTTTAACTAAAAATCATAAAAAAAATGCAAAAAGATTTAATTTAATTTCACAAAAATTTCATCAATTTCAGCTCCTCCTACTAAAAATCTTATGAAAATCCAAAGTAATCGAAGTGAATATCAACAAAATTTACTCAAATTCTGCATCTGTAACTAAAAATCGGAAAAAAATTCAAAAAGATTTAATTTAATTTCGCCAAAATTTCTTCAATTTCAGCTTTTCCTCCTAAAAATCTTAAGAAAATCCAAAAGAATCTAAGTGAATATCAACTAAATTTACTCAAATTCTGCACCTTTAACTAAAAATCATAAAAAAATTCAAAAAGATTTAATTTAATTTCACCCAAATTTTTTCAATTTCCGCTCCCCCTACTAAAAATCTTATGAAAATCCAAAGGAATCAAAGTGAATATCAACAAAATTTACTCAAATTCTCCATCTGTAACTAAAAATCGGAAAAAAATTCAAAAAGATTTAATTTAATTTCGCCAAAATTTCTTCAATTTCAGCTCCTCCTACTAAAAATCTTATGAAAATCCAAAGTAATCGAAGTGAATATCAACAAAATTTACTCAAATTCTGCATCTGTAACTAAAAATCGGAAAAAAATTCAAAAAGATTTAATTTAATTTCGCCAAAATTTCTTCAATTTCAGCTCCTCCTACTAAAAATCTTAAGAAAATCCAAATTAATCGAAGTGAATATCAACTAAATTTACTCAAATTCTGCACCTTTAACTAAAAATCATAAAAAAAATGCAAGAAGATTTAATTTAATTTCACAAAAATTTCATCAATTTCAGCATTTCCTCCTAAAAATCTTAAGAAAATCCAAAAGAATCTAAGTGAATATCAACTAAATTTACTCAAATTCTGCACCTTTAACTAAAAATCATAGAAAAATTCAAAAAGATTTAATTTAATTTCGCCAAAATTTCTTCAATTTCAGCTCCTTCTACTAAAAATTATATGAAAATCCAAAGTAATCGAAGTGAATATCAACAAAATTTACTCAAATTCTGCACCTTTACCTAAAAATCATAAAAAAAATGCAAAAAGATTTAATTTAATTTCGCCAAAATTTCTTCAATTTCAGCTCCTTCTACTAAAAATCTTATGAAAATCCAAAGTAATCGAAGTGAATATCAACTAAATTTACTCAAATTCTGCACCTTTAACTAAAAATCATAAAAAAAAAAAGCAAAAAGATTTAATTTAATTTCACAAAAATTTCATCAATTTCAGCTTTTCCTCCTAAAAATCTTAAGAAAATCCAAAAGAATCTAAGTGAATATAAACTAAATTTACTCAAATTCTGCACCTTTAACTAAAAATCGTAAAAAAATTCAAAAAGATTTAATTTAATTTCACTAAAATTTCTTCAATTTCAGCTCCTTCTACTAAAAATCTTATGAAAATCCAAAGTAATCGAAGTGAATATCAACTAAATTTACTCAAATTTTGCACCTTTAACTAAAAATCGTAAAAAAATTCAAAAAGATTTAATTTGATTTCGCCAAAATTTCTTCAATTTCAGTTCCTCCTACAAAAAATCTTAAGAAAATCCAAAAGAATCCAAGTGAATATCAACTAAATTTACTCAAATTCTGCACCTTTAACTAAAAATCGTAAAAAAAATTCAAAAAGATTTCATTTAATTTCACAAAAATTTCACCAATTTCAGCTCTTCCTCCTAAAAATCTTAAGAAAATCCGAAAGAATCTAAATGAATATAAAACTAAATTTACTCAAATTCTGCACCTTTAACTAAAAATCATAAAAAAATTCAAAAAGATTTAATTTAATTTCACTAAAATTTCTTCAATTTCAGCTCCTTCTACTAAAAATCTTGTGAAAATCCAAAGTAATCGAAGTGAATATTAACTAAATTTACTCAAATTCTGCACCTTTAACTAAAAATCGTAAAAAAATTCAAAAAGATTTAATTTAATTTCACTAAAATTTCTTCAATTTCAGCTCCTTCTACTAAAAATCTTATGAAAATCCAAAGTAATCGAAGTGAATATCAACTAAATTTACTCAAATTTTGCACCTTTAACTAAAAATCGTAAAAAAATTCAAAAAGATTTAATTTAATTTCGCCAAAATTTCTTCAATTTCAGTTCCTCCTACAAAAAATCTTAAGAAAATCCAAAAGAATCCAAGTGAATATCAACTAAATTTACTCAAATTCTGCACCTTTAACTAAAAATCGTAAAAAAAATGCAAAAAGATTTAATTTAAATTCACAAAAATTTCAACAATTTCAGCTCTTCCTCCTAAAAATCTTAAGAAAATCCAAAAGAATCGAAGTGAATATCAACTAAATTTACTCAAATTCTGCACCTTTAACTAAAAATCATAAAAATTTTAAAAAGGTTTAATTCAATTTCACCAAAATTTTTTCAATTTCAGTTCCTCCTACAAAAAATCTTAAGAAAATCCAAAAGAATCCAAGTGAATATCAACTAAATTTACTCAAATTCTGCACCTTTAACTAAAAATCGTAAAAAAAATTCAAAAAGATTTAATTTAATTTCGCCAAAATTTCTTCAATTTCAGCTCCTTCTACTAAAAATCTTATGAAAATCCAAAGGAATCGAAGTAAATATCAACTTAATTTACTCTAATGCTGCATCTGTAACTAAAAATCATAAAAAATTTCAAAGATTTAATTCAATTTCACCAAAATTTTTTCAATTTCAGTTCCTCCTACTAAAAATCTTAAGAAAATCCAAAAGAATCGAAGTGAATATCAACTAAATTTACTCAAATTCTGCACCTTTAACTAAAAATCGTAAAAAAAATTCAAAAAGATTTAATTTAATTTCGCCAAAATTTCTTCAATTTCAGCTCCTTCTACTAAAAATCTTATGAAAATCCAAAGGAATCGAAGTAAATATCAACTTAATTTACTCTAATGCTGCATCTGTAACTAAAAATCATAAAAAATTTCGAAGATTTAATTCAATTTCACCAAAATTTTTTCAATTTCAGTTCCTCCTACTAAAAATCTTAAGAAAATCCAAAAGAATCGAAGCGAATATCAACTAAATTTACTCAAATTCTGCACCTTTAACTAAAAATCATAAAAAATTTCAAAAAATTTAATTCAATTTCACCAAAATTTTTTCAATTTCAGTTCCTCCTACAAAAAATCTTAAGAAAATCCAAAAGAATCCAAGTGAATATCAACTAAATTTACTCAAATTCTGCACCTTTAACTAAAAATCGTAAAAAAAATGCAAAAAGATTTAATTTTAATTCACAAAAATTTCAACAATTTCAGCTCTTCCTCCTAAAAATCTTAAGAAAAACCAAAAGAATCGAAGTGAATATCAACTAAATTTACTCAAATTCTGCACCTTTAACTAAAAATCATAAAAATTTTAAAAAGGTTTAATTCAATTTCACCAAAATTTCTTCAATTTCAGCTCCTTCTACTAAAAATCTTGTGAAAATCCAAAGTAATCGAAGTGAATATTAACTGAATTTACTCAAATTCTGCACCTTTAACTAAAAATCGTAAAAAAATTCAAAAAGATTTAATTTAATTTCACTAAAATTTCTTCAATTTCAGCTCCTTCTACTAAAAATCTTATGAAAATCCAAAGTAATCGAAGTGAATATCAACTAAATTTACTCAAATTTTGCACCTTTAACTAAAAATCGTAAAAAAATTCAAAAAGATTTAATTTAATTTCGCCAAAATTTCTTCAATTTCAGCTCCTTCTACTAAAAATCTTATGAAAATCCAAAGTAATCGAAGTGAATATCAACTAAATTTACTCCAATTCTGCACCTTTAACTAAAAATCATAAAAAAAAATGCAAAAAGATTTAATTTAATTTCACAAAAATTTCATCAATTTCAGCTTTTCCTCCTAAAAATCTTAAGAAAATCCAAAAGAATCTAAGTGAATATCAACTAAATTTACTCAAATTCTGCACCTTTAACTAAAAATCATAAAAAAATTCAAAAAGATTTAATTTAATTTCGCCAAAATTTCTTCAATTTCAGCTCCTTCTACTAAAAATCTTATGAAAATCCAAAGTAATCGAAGTGAATATCAACAAAATTTACTCAAATTCTGCATCTGTAACTAAAAATCGGAAAAAAATTCAAAAAGATTTAATTTAATTTCGCCAAAATTTCTTCAATTTCAGCTCCTCCTACTAAAAATCTTAAGAAAATCCAAATTAATCGAAGTGAATATCAACTAAATTTACTCAAATTCTGCACCTTTAACTAAAAATCATAAAAAAAATGCAAAAAGATTAATTTAATTTCACAAAAATTTCATCAATTTCAGCTCCTCCTACTAAAAATCTTATGAAAATCCAAAGTAATCGAAGTGAATATCAACAAAATTTACTCAAATTCTGCACCTTTAACTAAAAATCGTAAAAAAAATTCAAAAGATTTAATTTAATTTCGCCAAAATTTCTCAATTTCAGCTCCTTCTACTAAAAATCTTATGAAAATCCAAAGGAATCGAAGTAAATATCAACTTAATTTACTCTAATGCGGCATCTGTAACTAAAAATCATAAAAAATTTCAAAGATTTAATTCAATTTCACCAAAATTTCTTCAATTTCAGCTCCTTCTACTAAAAATCTTATGAAAATCCAAAGGAATCGAAGTAAATATCAACTTAATTTACTCTAATGCTGCACCTTTAACTAAAAATCGTAAAAAAATTCAAAAAGATTTAATTTAATTTCGCCAAAATTTCTTCAATTTCAGCTCGCTTCTACTAAAAATCTTATGAAAATCCAAAGTAATCGAAGTGAATATCAACTAAATTTACTCAAATTTTGCACCTTTAACTAAAAATCGTAAAAAAATTCAAAAAGATTTAATTTAATTTCGCCAAAATTTCTTCAATTTCAGCTCCTTCTACTAAAAATCTTATGAAAATCCAAAGTAATCGAAGTGAATATCAACTAAATTTACTCCAATTCTGCACCTTTAACTAAAAATCATAAAAAAAATGCAAAAAGATTTAATTTAATTTCACAAAAATTTCATCAATTTCAGCTTTTCCTCCTAAAAATCTTAAGAAAATCCAAAAGAATCTAAGTAAATATCAACTAAATTTACTCAAATTCTGCACCTTTAACTAAAAATCATAAAAAAATTCAAAAAGATTTAATTTAATTTCGCCAAAATTTCTTCAATTTCAGCTCCTTCTACTAAAAATCTTATGAAAATCCAAAGTAATCGAAGTGAATATCAACAAGATTTACTCAAATTCTGCATCTGTAACTAAAAATCGGAAAAAAATTCAAAAAGATTTAATATAATTTCGCCAAAATTTCTTCAATTTCAGCTCCTCCTACTAAAAATATTAAGAAAATCCAAATTAATCGAAGTGAATATCAACTAAATTTACTCAAATTCTGCACCTTTAACTAAAAATCATAAAAAAAATGCAAAAAGATTTAATTTAATTTCACAAAAATTTCATCAATTTCAGCTTTTCCTCCTAAAAATCTTAAGAAAATCCAAAAGAATCTAAGTGAATATCAACTAAATTTACTCAAATTCTGCACCTTTAACTAAAAATCATAAAAAAATTCAAAAAGATTTAATTTAATTTCACCCAAATTTTTTCAATTTCCGCTCCCCCTACTAAAAATCTTATGAAAATCCAAAGGAATCAAAGTGAATATCAACAAAATTTACTCAAATTCTCCATCTGTAACTAAAAATCGGAAAAAAATTCAAAAAGATTTAATTTAATTTCGCCAAAATTTCTTCAATTTCAGCTCCTCCTACTAAAAATCTTATGAAAATCCAAAGTAATCGAAGTGAATATCAACAAAATTTACTCAAATTCTGCATCTGTAACTAAAAATCGGAAAAAAATTCAAAAAGATTTAATTTAATTTCGCCAAAATTTCTTCAATTTCAGCTCCTCCTACTAAAAATCTTAAGAAAATCCAAATTAATCGAAGTGAATATCAACTAAATTTACTCAAATTCTGCACCTTTAACTAAAAATCATAAAAAAAAATGCAAAAAGATTTAATTTAATTTCACAAAAATTTCATCAATTTCAGCATTTCCTCCTAAAAATCTTAAGAAAATCCAAAAGAATCTAAGTGAATATCAACTAAATTTACTCAAATTCTGCACCTTTAACTAAAAATCATAGAAAAATTCAAAAAGATTTAATTTAATTTCGCCAAAATTTCTTCAATTTCAGCTCCTTCTACTAAAAATTATATGAAAATCCAAAGTAATCGAAGTGAATATCAACAAAATTTACTCAAATTCTGCACCTTTAACTAAAAATCATAAAAAAAATGCAAAAAGATTTAATTTAATTTCGCCAAAATTTCTTCAATTTCAGCTCCTTCTACTAAAAATCTTATGAAAATCCAAAGTAATCGAAGTGAATATCAACTAAATTTACTCAAATTCTGCACCTTTAACTAAAAATCATAAAAAAAAAGCAAAAAGATTTAATTTAATTTCACAAAAATTTCATCAATTTCAGCTTTTCCTCCTAAAAATCTTAAGAAAATCCAAAAGAATCTAAGTGAATATAAACTAAATTTACTCAAATTCTGCACCTTTAACTAAAAATCGTAAAAAAATTCAAAAAGATTTAATTTAATTTCACTAAAATTTCTTCAATTTCAGCTCCTTCTACTAAAAATCTTATGAAAATCCAAAGTAATCGAAGTGAATATCAACTAAATTTACTCAAATTTTGCACCTTTAACTAAAAATCGTAAAAAAATTCAAAAAGATTTAATTTAATTTCGCCAAAATTTCTTCAATTTCAGTTCCTCCTACAAAAAATCTTAAGAAAATCCAAAAGAATCCAAGTGAATATCAACTAAATTTACTCAAATTCTGCACCTTTAACTAAAAATCGTAAAAAAAATTCAAAAAGATTTCATTTAATTTCACAAAAATTTCACCAATTTCAGCTCTTCCTCCTAAAAATCTTAAGAAAATCCAAAAGAATCTAAATGAATATAAAACTAAATTTACTCAAATTCTGCACCTTTAACTAAAAATCATAAAAAAATTCAAAAAGATTTAATTTAATTTCACTAAAATTTCTTCAATTTCAGCTCCTTCTACTAAAAATCTTGTGAAAATCCAAAGTAATCGAAGTGAATATTAACTAAATTTACTCAAATTCTGCACCTTTAACTAAAAATCGTAAAAAAATTCAAAAAGATTTAATTTAATTTCACTAAAATTTCTTCAATTTCAGCTCCTTCTACTAAAAATCTTATGAAAATCCAAAGTAATCGAAGCGAATATCAACTAAATTTACTCAAATTCTGCACCTTTAACTAAAAATCATAAAAATTTTAAAAAGGTTTAATTCAATTTCACCAAAATTTTTTCAATTTCAGTTCCTCCTACAAAAAATCTTAAGAAAATCCAAAAGAATCCAAGTGAATATCAACTAAATTTACTCAAATTCTGCACCTTTAACTAAAAATCGTAAAAAAAATTCAAAAAGATTTAATTTAATTTCGCCAAAATTTCTTCAATTTCAGCTCCTTCTACTAAAAATCATATGAAAATCCAAAGGAATCGAAGTAAATATCAACTTAATTTACTCTAATGCTGCATCTGTAACTAAAAATCATAAAAAATTTCAAAGATTTAATTCAATTTCACCAAAATTTTTTCAATTTCAGTTCCTCCTACTAAAAATCTTAAGAAAATCCAAAAGAATCGAAGTGAATATCAACTAAATTTACTCAAATTCTGCACCTTTAACTAAAAATCGTAAAAAAAATTCAAAAAGATTTAATTTAATTTTGCCAAAATTTCTTCAATTTCAGCTCCTTCTACTAAAAATCTTATGAAAATCCAAAGTAATCGAAGTGAATATCAACTAAATTTACTCAAATTCTGCACCTTTAACTAAAAATCGTAAAAAAATTCAAAAAGATTTAATTTAATTTCACTAAAATTTCTTCAATTTCAGCTCCTTCTACTAAAAATCTTATGAAAATCCAAAGTAATCGAAGTGAATATCAACTAAATTTACTCAAATTTTGCACCTTAAACTAAAAATCGTAAAAAAATTCAAAAAGATTTAATTTAATTTCGCCAAAATTTCTTCAATTTCAGTTCCTCCTACAAAAAATCTTAAGAAAATCCAAAAGAATCGAAGTGAATATCAACTAAATTTACTCAAATTCTGCACCTTTAACTAAAAATCATAAAAATTTTAAAAAGGTTTAATTCAATTTCACCAAAATTTTTTCAATTTCAGTTCCTCCTACAAAAAATCTTAAGAAAATCCAAAAGAATCCAAGTGAATATCAACTAAATTTACTCAAATTCTGCACCTTTAACTAAAAATCGTAAAAAAAATTCAAAAAGATTTAATTTAATTTCGCCAAAATTTCTTCAATTTCAGCTCCTTCTACTAAAAATCTTATGAAAATCCAAAGGAATCGAAGTAAATATCAACTTAATTTACTCTAATGCTGCATCTGTAACTAAAAATCTTAAAAAATTTCAAAGATTTAATTCAATTTCACCAAAATTTTTTCAATTTCAGTTCCTCCTACTAAAAATCTTAAGAAAATCCAAAAGAATCGAAGTGAATATCAACTAAATTTACTCAAATTCTGCACCTTTAACTAAAAATCGTAAAAAAAATTCAAAAAGATTTAATTTAATTTCGCCAAAATTTCTTCAATTTCAGCTCCTTCTACTAAAAATCTTATGAAAATCCAAAGGAATCGAAGTAAATATCAACTAAATTTACTCAAATTTTGCACCTTTAACTAAAAATCGTAAAAAAATTCAAAAAGATTTAATTTAATTTCGCCAAAATTTCTTCAATTTCAGCTCCTTCTACTAAAAATCTTATGAAAATCCAAAGTAATCGAAGTGAATATCAACTAAATTTACTCCAATTCTGCACCTTTAACTAAAAATCATAAAAAAAAATGCAAAAAGATTTAATTTAATTTCACAAAAATTTCATCAATTTCAGCTTTTCCTCCTAAAAATCTTAAGAAAATCCAAAAGAATCTAAGTGAATATCAACTAAATTTACTCAAATTCTGCACCTTTAACTAAAAATCATAAAAAAATTCAAAAAGATTTAATTTAATTTCGCCAAAATTTCTTCAATTTCAGCTCCTTCTACTAAAAATCTTATGAAAATCCAAAGTAATCGAAGTGAATATCAACAAAATTTACTCAAATTCTGCATCTGTAACTAAAAATCGGAAAAGAATTCAAAAAGATTTAATTTAATTTCGCCAAAATTTCTTCAATTTCAGCTCCTCCTACTAAAAATCTTAAGAAAATCCAAATTAATCGATGTGAATATCAACTAAATTTACTCAAATTCTGCACCTTTAACTAAAAATCATAAAAAAAATGCAAAAAGATTTAATTTAATTTCACAAAAATTTCATCAATTTCAGCTTTTCCTCCTAAAAATCTTAAGAAAATCCAAAAGAATCTAAGTGAATATCAACTAAATTTACTCAAATTCTGCACCTTTAACTAAAAATCATAAAAAAATTCAAAAAGATTTAATTTAATTTCACCCAAATTTTTTCAATTTCCGCTCCCCCTACTAAAAATCTTATGAAAATCCAAAGGAATCAAAGTGAATATCAACAAAATTTACTCAACTTCTCCATCTGTAACTAAAAATCGGAAAAAAATTCAAAAAGATTTAATTTAATTTCGCCAAAATTTCTTCAATTTCAGCTCCTCCTACTAAAAATCTTATGAAAATCCAAAGTAATCGAAGTGAATATCAACAAAATTTACTCAAATTCTGCATCTGTAACTAAAAATCGGAAAAAAATTCAAAAAGATTTAATTTAATTTCGCCAAAATTTCTTCAATTTCAGCTCCTCCTACTAAAAATCTTAAGAAAATCCAAATTAATCGAAGTGAATATCAACTAAATTTACTCAAATTCTGCACCTTTAACTAAAAATCATAAAAAAAATGCAAAAAGATTTAATTTAATTTCACAAAAATTTCATCAACTTCAGCATTTCCTCCTAAAAATCTTAAGAAAATCCAAAAGAATCTAAGTGAATATCAACTAAATTTACTCAAATTCTGCACCTTTAACTAAAAATCATAAAAAAATTCAAAAAGATTTAATTTAATTTCGCCAAAATTTCTTCAATTTCAGCTCCTTCTACTAAAAATTATATGAAAATCCAAAGTAATCGAAGTGAATATCAACAAAATTTACTCAAATTCTGCACCTTTAACTAAAAATCATAAAAAAAATGCAAAAAGATTTAATTTAATTTCGCCAAAATTTCTTCAATTTCAGCTCCTCCTACAAAAAATCTTAAGAAAATCCAAAAGAATCCAAGTGAATATCAACTAAATTTACTCAAATTCTGCACCTTTAACTAAAAATCGTAAAAAAAATGCAAAAAGATTTAATTTAAATCCACAAAAATTTCAACAATTTCAGCTCTTCCTCCTAAAAATCTTAAGAAAATCCAAAAGAATCGAAGTGAATATCAACTAAATTTACTCAAATTCTGCACCTTTAACTAAAAATCATAAAAATTTTAAAAAGGTTTAATTCAATTTCACCAAAATTTTTTCAATTTCAGTTCCTCCTTCAAAAAATCTTAAGAAAATCCAAAAGAATCCAAGTGAATATCAACTAAATTTACTCAAATTCTGCACCTTTAACTAAAAATCGTAAAAAAAATTCAAAAAGATTTAATTTAATTTCTCCAAAATTTCTTCAATTTCAGCTCCTTCTACTAAAAATCTTATGAAAATCCAAAGGAATCGAAGTAAATATCAACTTAATTTACTCTAATGCTGCATCTGTAACTAAAAATCATAAAAAATTTCAAAGATTTAATTCAATTTCACCAAAATTTTTTCAATTTCAGTTCCTCCTACTAAAAATCTTAAGAAAATCCAAAAGAATCGAAGTGAATATCAACTAAATTTACTCAAATTCTGCACCTTTAACTAAAAATCGTAAAAAAAATTCAAAAAGATTTAATTTAATTTCGCCAAAATTTCTTCAATTTCAGCTCCTTCTACTAAAAATCTTATGAAAATCCAAAGGAATCGAAGTAAATATCAACTTAATTTACTCTAATGCTGCATCTGTAACTAAAAATCATAAAAAATTTCAAAGATTTAATTCAATTTCACCAAAATTTTTTCAATTTCAGTTCCTCCTACTAAAAATCTTAAGAAAATCCAAAAGAATCTAAGTGAATATCAACTAAATTTACTCAAATTCTGCACCTTTAACTAAAAATCATAAAAAATTTCAAAAAGATTTAATTCAATTTCACCAAAATTTTTTCAATTTCAGTTCCTCCTACAAAAAATCTTAAGAAAATCCAAAAGAATCCAAGTGAATATCAACTAAATTTACTCAAATTCTGCACCTTTAACTAAAAATCGTAAAAAAAATGCAAAAAGATTTAATTTAAATTCACAAAAATTTCAACAATTTCAGCTCTTACTCCTAAAAATCTTAAGAAAAACCAAAAGAATCGAAGTGAATATCAACTAAATTTACTCAAATTCTGCACCTTTAACTAAAAATCATAAAAATTATAAAAAGGTTTAATTCAATTTCACCAAAATTTTTTCAATTTCAGTTCCTCCTACAAAAAATCTTAAGAAAATCCAAAAGAATCCAAGTGAATATCAACTAAATTTACTCAAATTCTGTACCTTTAACTAAAAATCGTAAATAAAATTCAAAAAGATTTAATTTTATTTCGCCAAAATTTCTTCAATTTCAGCTCCTTCTACTAAAAATCTTATGAAAATCCAAAGGAATCGAAGTAAATATCAACTTAATTTACTCTAATGCTGCATCTGTAACTAAAAATCATAAAAAATTTCAAAGATTTAATTCAATTTCACCAAAATTTTTTCAATTTCAGTTCCTCCTACTAAAAATCTTAAGAAAATCCAAAAGAATCGAAGTGAATATCAACTAAATTTACTCAAATTCTGCACCTTTAACTAAAAATCGTAAATAAAATTCAAAAAGATTTAATTTAATTTCGCCAAAATTTCTTCAATTTCAGCTCCTTCTACTAAAAATCTTATGAAAATCCAAAGGAATCGAAGTAAATATCAACTTAATTTACTCTAATGCTGCATCTGTAACTAAAAATCATAAAAAATTTCAAAGATTTAATTCAATTTCACCAAAATTTTTTCAATTTCAGTTCCTCCTACTAAAAATCTTAAGAAAATCCAAAAGAATCGAAGTGAATATCAACTAAATTTACTCAAATTCTGCACCTTTAACTAAAAATCGTAAAAAAAATTCAAAAAGATTTAATTTAATTTCGCCAAAATTTCTTCAATTTCAGCTCCTTCTACTAAAAATCTTATGAAAATCCAAAGTAATCGAAGTGAATATCAACTAAATTTACTCCAATTCTGCACCTTTAACTAAAAATCATAAAAAAATTCAAAAAGATTTAATTTAATTTCGCCAAAATTTCTTCAATTTCAGCTCCTTCTACTAAAAATCTTATGAAAATCCAAAGTAATCGAAGTGAATATCAACAAAATTTACTCAAATTCTGCATCTGTAACTAAAAATCGGAAAAAAATTCAAAAAGATTTAATTTAATTTCGCCAAAATTTCTTCAATTTCAGCTCCTCCTACTAAAAATCTTAAGAAAATCCAAATTAATCGATGTGAATATCAACTAAATTTACTCAAATTCTGCACCTTTAACTAAAAATCATAAAAAAAATGCAAAAAGATTTAATTTAATTTCACAAAAATTTCATCAATTTCAGCTTTTCCTCCTAAAAATCTTAAGAAAATCCAAAAGAATCTAAGTGAATATCAACTAAATTTACTCAAATTCTGCACCTTTAACTAAAAATCATAAAAAAATTCAAAAAGATTTAATTTAATTTCACCAAAATTTTTTCAATTTCCGCTCCCCCTACTAAAAATCTTATGAAAATCCAAAGGAATCAAAGTGAATATCAACAAAATTTACTCAACTTCTCCATCTGTAACTAAAAATCGGAAAAAAAATTCAAAAAGATTTAATTTAATTTCGCCAAAATTTCTTCAATTTCAGCTCCTCCTACTAAAAATCTTATGAAAATCCAAAGTAATCGAAGTGAATATCAACAAAATTTACTCAAATTCTGCATCCGTAACTAAAAATCGGAAAAAAATTCAAAAAGATTTAATTTAATTTCGCCAAAATTTCTTCAATTTCAGCTCCTCCTACTAAAAATCTTAAGAAAATCCAAATTAATCGAAGTGAATATCAACTAAATTTACTCAAATTCTGCACCTTTAACTAAAAATCATAAAAAAAATGCAAAAAGATTTAATTTAATTTCACAAAAATTTCATCAATTTCAGCATTTCCTCCTAAAAATCTTAAGAAAATCCAAAAGAATCTAAGTGAATATCAACTAAATTTACTCAAATTCTGCACCTTTAACTAAAAATCATAGAAAAATTCAAAAAGATTTAATTTAATTTCGCCAAAATTTCTTCAATTTCAGCTCCTTCTACTAAAAATTATATGAAAATCCAAAGTAATCGAAGTGAATATCAACAAAATTTACTCAAATTCTGCACCTTTAACTAAAAATCATAAAAAAAATGCAAAAAGATTTAATTTAATTTCGCCAAAATTTCTTCAATTTCAGCTCCTTCTACTAAAAATCTTATGAAAATCCAAAGTAATCGAAGTGAATATCAACTAAATTTACTCAAATTCTGCACCTTTAACTAAAAATCATAAAAAAAAAGCAAAAAGATTTAATTTAATTTCACAAAAATTTCATCAATTTCAGCTTTTCCTCCTAAAAATCTTAAGAAAATCCAAAAGAATCTAAGTGAATATAAACTAAATTTACTCAAATTCTGCACCTTTAACTAAAAATCGTAAAAAAATTCAAAAAGATTTAATTTAATTTCACTAAAATTTCTTCAATTTCAGCTCCTTCTACTAAAAATCTTATGAAAATCCAAAGTAATCGAAGTGAATATCAACTAAATTTACTCAAATTTTGCACCTTTAACTAAAAATCGTAAAAAAATTCAAAAAGATTTAATTTAATTTCGCCAAAATTTCTTCAATTTCAGCTCCTTCTACTAAAAATCTTATGAAAATCCAAAGGAATCGAAGTAAATATCAACTTAATTTACTCTAATGCTGCATCTGTAACTAAAAATCATAAAAAATTTCAAAGATTTAATTCAATTTCACCAAAATTTTTTCAATTTCAGTTCCTCCTACTAAAAATCTTAAGAAAATCCAAAAGAATCTAAGTGAATATCAACTAAATTTACTCAAATTCTGCACCTTTAACTAAAAATCATAAAAAATTTCAAAAAGATTTAATTCAATTTCACCAAAATTTTTTCAATTTCAGTTCCTCCTACAAAAAATCTTAAGAAAATCCAAAAGAATCCAAGTGAATATCAACTAAATTTACTCAAATTCTGCACCTTTAACTAAAAATCGTAAAAAAAATGCAAAAAGATTTAATTTAAATTCACAAAAATTTCAACAATTTCAGCTCTTACTCCTAAAAATCTTAAGAAAAACCAAAAGAATCGAAGTGAATATCAACTAAATTTACTCAAATTCTGCACCTTTAACTAAAAATCATAAAAATTATAAAAAGGTTTAATTCAATTTCACCAAAATTTTTTCAATTTCAGTTCCTCCTACAAAAAATCTTAAGAAAATCCAAAAGAATCCAAGTGAATATCAACTAAATTTACTCAAATTCTGTACCTTTAACTAAAAATCGTAAATAAAATTCAAAAAGATTTAATTTTATTTCGCCAAAATTTCTTCAATTTCAGCTCCTTCTACTAAAAATCTTATGAAAATCCAAAGGAATCGAAGTAAATATCAACTTAATTTACTCTAATGCTGCATCTGTAACTAAAAATCATAAAAAATTTCAAAGATTTAATTCAATTTCACCAAAATTTTTTCAATTTCAGTTCCTCCTACTAAAAATCTTAAGAAAATCCAAAAGAATCGAAGTGAATATCAACTAAATTTACTCAAATTCTGCACCTTTAACTAAAAATCGTAAATAAAATTCAAAAAGATTTAATTTAATTTCGCCAAAATTTCTTCAATTTCAGCTCCTTCTACTAAAAATCTTATGAAAATCCAAAGGAATCGAAGTAAATATCAACTTAATTTACTCTAATGCTGCATCTGTAACTAAAAATCATAAAAAATTTCAAAGATTTAATTCAATTTCACCAAAATTTTTTCAATTTCAGTTCCTCCTACTAAAAATCTTAAGAAAATCCAAAAGAATCGAAGTGAATATCAACTAAATTTACTCAAATTCTGCACCTTTAACTAAAAATCGTAAAAAAAATTCAAAAAGATTTAATTTAATTTCGCCAAAATTTCTTCAATTTCAGCTCCTTCTACTAAAAATCTTATGAAAATCCAAAGTAATCGAAGTGAATATCAACTAAATTTACTCCAATTCTGCACCTTTAACTAAAAATCATAAAAAAATTCAAAAAGATTTAATTTAATTTCGCCAAAATTTCTTCAATTTCAGCTCCTTCTACTAAAAATCTTATGAAAATCCAAAGTAATCGAAGTGAATATCAACAAAATTTACTCAAATTCTGCATCTGTAACTAAAAATCGGAAAAAAATTCAAAAAGATTTAATTTAATTTCGCCAAAATTTCTTCAATTTCAGCTCCTCCTACTAAAAATCTTAAGAAAATCCAAATTAATCGATGTGAATATCAACTAAATTTACTCAAATTCTGCACCTTTAACTAAAAATCATAAAAAAAATGCAAAAAGATTTAATTTAATTTCACAAAAATTTCATCAATTTCAGCTTTTCCTCCTAAAAATCTTAAGAAAATCCAAAAGAATCTAAGTGAATATCAACTAAATTTACTCAAATTCTGCACCTTTAACTAAAAATCATAAAAAAATTCAAAAAGATTTAATTTAATTTCACCCAAATTTTTTCAATTTCCGCTCCCCCTACTAAAAATCTTATGAAAATCCAAAGGAATCAAAGTGAATATCAACAAAATTTACTCAACTTCTCCATCTGTAACTAAAAATCGGAAAAAAAATTCAAAAAGATTTAATTTAATTTCGCCAAAATTTCTTCAATTTCAGCTCCTCCTACTAAAAATCTTATGAAAATCCAAAGTAATCGAAGTGAATATCAACAAAATTTACTCAAATTCTGCATCTGTAACTAAAAATCGGAAAAAAATTCAAAAAGATTTAATTTAATTTCGCCAAAATTTCTTCAATTTCAGCTCCTCCTACTAAAAATCTTAAGAAAATCCAAATTAATCGAAGTGAATATCAACTAAATTTACTCAAATTCTGCACCTTTAACTAAAAATCATAAAAAAAATGCAAAAAGATTTAATTTAATTTCACAAAAATTTCATCAATTTCAGCATTTCCTCCTAAAAATCTTAAGAAAATCCAAAAGAATCTAAGTGAATATCAACTAAATTTACTCAAATTCTGCACCTTTAACTAAAAATCATAGAAAAATTCAAAAAGATTTAATTTAATTTCGCCAAAATTTCTTCAATTTCAGCTCCTTCTACTAAAAATTATATGAAAATCCAAAGTAATCGAAGTGAATATCAACAAAATTTACTCAAATTCTGCACCTTTAACTAAAAATCATAAAAAAAATGCAAAAAGATTTAATTTAATTTCGCCAAAATTTCTTCAATTTCAGCTCCTTCTACTAAAAATCTTATGAAAATCCAAAGTAATCGAAGTGAATATCAACTAAATTTACTCAAATTCTGCACCTTTAACTAAAAATCATAAAAAAAAAGCAAAAAGATTTAATTTAATTTCACAAAAATTTCATCAATTTCAGCTTTTCCTCCTAAAAATCTTAAGAAAATCCAAAAGAATCTAAGTGAATATAAACTAAATTTACTCAAATTCTGCACCTTTAACTAAAAATCGTAAAAAAATTCAAAAAGATTTAATTTAATTTCACTAAAATTTCTTCAATTTCAGCTCCTTCTACTAAAAATCTTATGAAAATCCAAAGTAATCGAAGTGAATATCAACTAAATTTACTCAAATTTTGCACCTTTAACTAAAAATCGTAAAAAAATTCAAAAAGATTTAATTTAATTTCGCCAAAATTTCTTCAATTTCAGTTCCTCCTACAAAAAATCTTAAGAAAATCCAAAAGAATCCAAGTGAATATCAACTAAATTTACTCAAATTCTGCACCTTTAACTAAAAATCGTAAAAAAAATGCAAAAAGATTTAATTTAAATCCACAAAAATTTCAACAATTTCAGCTCTTCCTCCTAAAAATCTTAAGAAAATCCAAAAGAATCGAAGTGAATATCAACTAAATTTACTCAAATTCTGCACCTTTAACTAAAAATCATAAAAATTTTAAAAAGGTTTAATTCAATTTCACCAAAATTTTTTCAATTTCAGTTCCTCCTTTAAAAAATCTTAAGAAAATCCAAAAGAATCCAAGTGAATATCAACTAAATTTACTCAAATTCTGCACCTTTAACTAAAAATCGTAAAAAAAATTCAAAAAGATTTAATTTAATTTCTCCAAAATTTCTTCAATTTCAGCTCCTTCTACTAAAAATCTTATGAAAATCCAAAGGAATCGAAGTAAATATCAACTTAATTTACTCTAATGCTGCATCTGTAACTAAAAATCATAAAAAATTTCAAAGATTTAATTCAATTTCACCAAAATTTTTTCAATTTCAGTTCCTCCTACTAAAAATCTTAAGAAAATCCAAAAGAATCGAAGTGAATATCAACTAAATTTACTCAAATTCTGCACCTTTAACTAAAAATCGTAAAAAAAATTCAAAAAGATTTAATTTAATTTCGCCAAAATTTCTTCAATTTCAGCTCCTTCTACTAAAAATCTTATGAAAATCCAAAGGAATCGAAGTAAATATCAACTTAATTTACTCTAATGCTGCATCTGTAACTAAAAATCATAAAAAATTTCAAAGATTTAATTCAATTTCACCAAAATTTTTTCAATTTCAGTTCCTCCTACTAAAAATCTTAAGAAAATCCAAAAGAATCTAAGTGAATATCAACTAAATTTACTCAAATTCTGCACCTTTAACTAAAAATCATAAAAAATTTCAAAAAGATTTAATTCAATTTCACCAAAATTTTTTCAATTTCAGTTCCTCCTACAAAAAATCTTAAGAAAATCCAAAAGAATCCAAGTGAATATCAACTAAATTTACTCAAATTCTGCACCTTTAACTAAAAATCGTAAAAAAAATGCAAAAAGATTTAATTTAAATTCACAAAAATTTCAACAATTTCAGCTCTTACTCCTAAAAATCTTAAGAAAAACCAAAAGAATCGAAGTGAATATCAACTAAATTTACTCAAATTCTGCACCTTTAACTAAAAATCATAAAAATTATAAAAAGGTTTAATTCAATTTCACCAAAATTTTTTCAATTTCAGTTCCTCCTACAAAAAATCTTAAGAAAATCCAAAAGAATCCAAGTGAATATCAACTAAATTTACTCAAATTCTGTACCTTTAACTAAAAATCGTAAATAAAATTCAAAAAGATTTAATTTAATTTCGCCAAAATTTCTTCAATTTCAGCTCCTTCTACTAAAAATCTTATGAAAATCCAAAGGAATCGAAGTAAATATCAACTTAATTTACTCTAATGCTGCATCTGTAACTAAAAATCATAAAAAATTTCAAAGATTTAATTCAATTTCACCAAAATTTTTTCAATTTCAGTTCCTCCTACTAAAAATCTTAAGAAAATCCAAAAGAATCGAAGTGAATATCAACTAAATTTACTCAAATTCTGCACCTTTAACTAAAAATCGTAAATAAAATTCAAAAAGATTTAATTTAATTTCGCCAAAATTTCTTCAATTTCAGCTCCTTCTACTAAAAATCTTATGAAAATCCAAAGGAATCGAAGTAAATATCAACTTAATTTACTCTAATGCTGCATCTGTAACTAAAAATCATAAAAAATTTCAAAGATTTAATTCAATTTCACCAAAATTTTTTCAATTTCAGTTCCTCCTACTAAAAATCTTAAGAAAATCCAAAAGAATCGAAGTGAATATCAACTAAATTTACTCAAATTCTGCACCTTTAACTAAAAATCGTAAAAAAAATTCAAAAAGGTTTAATTTAATTTCGCCAAAATTTCTTCAATTTCAGCTCCTTCTACTAAAAATCTTATGAAAATCCAAAGTAATCGAAGTGAATATCAACTAAATTTACTCCAATTCTGCACCTTTAACTAAAAATCATAAAAAAAAATGCAAAAAGATTTAATTTAATTTCACAAAAATTTCATCAATTTCAGCTTTTCCTCCTAAAAATCTTAAGAAAATCCAAAAGAATCTAAGTGAATATCAACTAAATTTACTCAAATTCTGCACCTTTAACTAAAAATCATAAAAAAATTCAAAAAGATTTAATTTAATTTCACCCAAATTTTTTCAATTTCCGCTCCCCCTACTAAAAATCTTATGAAAATCCAAAGGAATCAAAGTGAATATCAACAAAATTTACTCAACTTCTCCATCTGTAACTAAAAATCGGAAAAAAATTCAAAAAGATTTAATTTAATTTCGCCAAAATTTCTTCAATTTCAGCTCCTCCTACTAAAAATCTTATGAAAATCCAAAGTAATCGAAGTGAATATCAACAAAATTTACTCAAATTCTGCATCTGTAACTAAAAATCGGAAAAAAATTCAAAAAGATTTAATTTAATTTCGCCAAAATTTCTTCAATTTCAGCTCCTCCTACTAAAAATCTTAAGAAAATCCAAATTAATCGAAGTGAATATCAACTAAATTTACTCAAATTCTGCACCTTTAACTAAAAATCATAAAAAAAATGCAAAAAGATTTAATTTAATTTCACAAAAATTTCATCAATTTCAGCATTTCCTCCTAAAAATCTTAAGAAAATCCAAAAGAATCTAAGTGAATATCAACTAAATTTACTCAAATTCTGCACCTTTAACTAAAAATCATAAAAAAATTCAAAAAGATTTAATTTAATTTCGCCAAAATTTCTTCAATTTCAGCTCCTTCTACTAAAAATTATATGAAAATCCAAAGTAATCGAAGTGAATATCAACAAAATTTACTCAAATTCTGCACCTTTAACTAAAAATCATAAAAAAAATGCAAAAAGATTTAATTTAATTTCGCCAAAATTTCTTCAATTTCAGCTCCTTCTACTAAAAATCTTATGAAAATCCAAAGTAATCGAAGTGAATATCAACTAAATTTACTCAAATTCTGCACCTTTAACTAAAAATCATAAAAAAAAAGCAAAAAGATTTAATTTAATTTCACAAAAATTTCATCAATTTCAGCTTTTCCTCCTAAAAATCTTAAGAAAATCCAAAAGAATCTAAGTGAATATAAACTAAATTTACTCAAATTCTGCACCTTTAACTAAAAATCGTAAAAAAATTCAAAAAGATTTAATTTAATTTCACTAAAATTTCTTCAATTTCAGCTCCTTCTACTAAAAATCTTATGAAAATCCAAAGTAATCGAAGTGAATATCAACTAAATTTACTCAAATTTTGCACCTTTAACTAAAAATCGTAAAAAAATTCAAAAAGATTTAATTTAATTTCGCCAAAATTTCTTCAATTTCAGTTCCTCCTACAAAAAATCTTAAGAAAATCCAAAAGAATCCAAGTGAATATCAACTAAATTTACTCAAATTCTGCACCTTTAACTAAAAATCGTAAAAAAAATGCAAAAAGATTTAATTTAAATCCACAAAAATTTCAACAATTTCAGCTCTTCCTCCTAAAAATCTTAAGAAAATCCAAAAGAATCGAAGTGAATATCAACTAAATTTACTCAAATTCTGCACCTTTAACTAAAAATCATAAAAATTTTAAAAAGGTTTAATTCAATTTCACCAAAATTTTTTCAATTTCAGTTCCTCCTACAAAAAATCTTAAGAAAATCCAAAAGAATCCAAGTGAATATCAACTAAATTTACTCAAATTCTGCACCTTTAACTAAAAATCGTAAAAAAAATTCAAAAAGATTTAATTTAATTTCTCCAAAATTTCTTCAATTTCAGCTCCTTCTACTAAAAATCTTATGAAAATCCAAAGGAATCGAAGTAAATATCAACTTAATTTACTCTAATGCTGCATCTGTAACTAAAAATCATAAAAAATTTCAAAGATTTAATTCAATTTCACCAAAATTTTTTCAATTTCAGTTCCTCCTACTAAAAATCTTAAGAAAATCCAAAAGAATCGAAGTGAATATCAACTAAATTTACTCAAATTCTGCACCTTTAACTAAAAATCGTAAAAAAAATTCAAAAAGATTTAATTTAATTTCGCCAAAATTTCTTCAATTTCAGCTCCTTCTACTAAAAATCTTATGAAAATCCAAAGGAATCGAAGTAAATATCAACTTAATTTACTCTAATGCTGCATCTGTAACTAAAAATCATAAAAAATTTCAAAGATTTAATTCAATTTCACCAAAATTTTTTCAATTTCAGTTCCTCCTACTAAAAATCTTAAAAAAATCCAAAAGAATCTAAGTGAATATCAACTAAATTTACTCAAATTCTGCACCTTTAACTAAAAATCATAAAAAATTTCAAAAAGATTTAATTCAATTTCACCAAAATTTTTTCAATTTCAGTTCCTCCTACAAAAAATCTTAAGAAAATCCAAAAGAATCCAAGTGAATATCAACTAAATTTACTCAAATTCTGCACCTTTAACTAAAAATCGTAAAAAAAATGCAAAAAGATTTAATTTAAATTCACAAAAATTTCAACAATTTCAGATCTTACTCCTAAAAATCTTAAGAAAAACAAAAAGAATCGAAGTGAATATCAACTAAATTTACTCAAATTCTGCACCTTTAACTAAAAATCATAAAAATTATAAAAAGGTTTAATTCAATTTCACCAAAATTTTTTCAATTTCAGTTCCTCCTACAAAAAATCTTAAGAAAATCCAAAAGAATCCAAGTGAATATCAACTAAATTTACTCAAATTCTGTACCTTTAACTAAAAATCGTAAAAAAAATTCAAAAAGATTTCATTTAATTTCACAAAAATTTCACCAATTTCAGCTCTTCCTCCTAAAAATCTTAAGAAAATCCAAAAGAATCCAAGTGAATATCAACTAAATTTACTCAAATTCTGCACCTTTAACTAAAAATCGTAAAAAAAATGCAAAAAGATTTAATTTAAATTCACAAAAATTTCAACAATTTCAGCTCTTCCTCCTAAAAATCTTAAGAAAATCCAAAAGAATCGAAGTGAATATCAACTAAATTTACTCAAATTCTGCACCTTTAACTAAAAATCATAAAAATTTTAAAAAGGTTTAATTCAATTTCACCAAAATTTTTTCAATTTCAGTTCCTCCTACAAAAAATCTTAAGAAAATCCAAAAGAATCCAAGTGAATATCAACTAAATTTACTCAAATTCTGCACCTTTAACTAAAAATCGTAAAAAAAATTCAAAAAGATTTAATTTAATTTCGCCAAAATTTCTTCAATTTCAGCGCCTTCTACTAAAAATCTTATGAAAATCCAAAGGAATCGAAGTAAATATCAACTTAATTTACTCTAATGCTGCATCTGTAACTAAAAATCATAAAAAATTTCAAAGATTTAATTCAATTTCACCAAAATTTTTTCAATTTCAGTTCCTCCTACTAAAAATCTTAAGAAAATCCAAAAGAATCGAAGTGAATATCAACTAAATTTACTCAAATTCTGCACCTTTAACTAAAAATCGTAAATAAAATTCAAAAAGATTTAATTTAATTTCGCCAAAATTTCTTCAATTTCAGCTCCTTCTACTAAAAAACTTATGAAAATCCAAAGGAATCGAAGTAAATATCAACTTAATTTACTCTAATGCTGCATCTGTAACTAAAAATCATAAAAAATTTCAAAGATTTAATTCAATTTCACCAAAATTTTTTCAATTTCAGTTCCTCCTACTAAAAATCTTAAGAAAATCCAAAAGAATCGAAGCGAATATCAACTAAATTTACTCAAATTCTGCACCTTTAACTAAAAATCATAAAAAATTTCAAAAAATTTAATTCAATTTCACCAAAATTTTTTCAATTTCAGTTCCTCCTACAAAAAATCTTAAGAAAAACCAAAAGAATCGAAGTGAATATCAACTAAATTTACTCAAATTCTGCACCTTTAACTAAAAATCATAAAAATTTTAAAAAGGTTTAATTCAATTTCACCAAAATTTCTTCAATTTCAGCTCCTTCTACTAAAAATCTTGTGAAAATCCAAAGTAATCGAAGTGAATATTAACTGAATTTACTCAAATTCTGCACCTTTAACTAAAAATCGTAAAAAAAATTCAAAAAGATTTAATTTAATTTCACTAAAATTTCTTCAATTTCAGCTCCTTCTACTAAAAATCTTATGAAAATCCAAAGTAATCGAAGTGAATATCAACAAAATTTACTCAAATTCTGCATCTGTAACTAAAAATCGGAAAAAAATTGAAAAAGATTTAATTTAATTTCGCCAAAATTTCTTCAATTTCAGCTCCTCCTACTAAAAATCTTAAGAAAATCCAAATTAATCGAAGTGAATATCAACTAAATTTACTCAAATTCTGCACCTTTAACTAAAAATCATAAAAAAAATGCAAAAAGATTTAATTTAATTTCACAAAAATTTCATCAATTTCAGCTTTTCCTCCTAAAAATCTTAAGAAAATCCAAAAGAATCTAAGTGAATATCAACTAAATTTACTCAAATTCTGCACCTTTAACTAAAAATCATAAAAAAATTCAAAAAGATTTAATTTAATTTCACCCAAATTTTTTCAATTTCCGCTCCCCCTACTAAAAATCTTATGAAAATCCAAAGGAATCAAAGTGAATATCAACAAAATTTACTCAACTTCTCCATCTGTAACTAAAAATCGGAAAAAAATTCAAAAAGATTTAATTTAATTTCGCCAAAATTTCTTCAATTTCAGCTCCTCCTACTAAAAATCTTATGAAAATCCAAAGTAATCGAAGTGAATATCAACAAAATTTACTCAAATTCTGCATCTGTAACTAAAAATCGGAAAAAAATTCAAAAAGATTTAATTTAATTTCGCCAAAATTTCTTCAATTTCAGCTCCTCCTACTAAAAATCTTAAGAAAATCCAAATTAATCGAAGTGAATATCAACTAAATTTACTCAAATTCTGCACCTTTAACTAAAAATCATAAAAAAAATGCAAAAAGATTTAATTTAATTTCACAAAAATTTCATCAATTTCAGCATTTCCTCCTAAAAATCTTAAGAAAATCCAAAAGAATCTAAGTGAATATCAACTAAATTTACTCAAATTCTGCACCTTTAACTAAAAATCATAGAAAAATTCAAAAAGATTTAATTTAATTTCGCCAAAATTTCTTCAATTTCAGCTCCTTCTACTAAAAATTATATGAAAATCCAAAGTAATCGAAGTGAATATCAACAAAATTTACTCAAATTCTGCACCTTTAACTAAAAATCATAAAAAAAATGCAAAAAGATTTAATTTAATTTCGCCAAAATTTCTTCAATTTCAGCTCCTTCTACTAAAAATCTTATGAAAATCCAAAGTAATCGAAGTGAATATCAACTAAATTTACTCAAATTCTGCACCTTTAACTAAAAATCATAAAAAAAAAGCAAAAAGATTTAATTTAATTTCACAAAAATTTCATCAATTTCAGCTTTTCCTCCTAAAAATCTTAAGAAAATCCAAAAGAATCTAAGTGAATATAAACTAAATTTACTCAAATTCTGCACCTTTAACTAAAAATCGTAAAAAAATTCAAAAAGATTTAATTTAATTTCACTAAAATTTCTTCAATTTCAGCTCCTTCTACTAAAAATCTTATGAAAATCCAAAAGAATCGAAGTGAATATCAACTAAATTTACTCAAATTTTGCACCTTTAACTAAAAATCGTAAAAAAATTCAAAAAGATTTAATTTAATTTCGCCAAAATTTCTTCAATTTCAGTTCCTCCTACAAAAAATCTTAAGAAAATCCAAAAGAATCCAAGTGAATATCAACTAAATTTACTCAAATTCTGCACCTTTAACTAAAAATCGTAAAAAAAATGCAAAAAGATTTAATTTAAATCCACAAAAATTTCAACAATTTCAGCTCTTCCTCCTAAAAATCTTAAGAAAATCCAAAAGAATCGAAGTGAATATCAACTAAATTTACTCAAATTCTGCACCTTTAACTAAAAATCATAAAAATTTTAAAAAGGTTTAATTCAATTTCACCAAAATTTTTTCAATTTCAGTTCCTCCTACAAAAAATCTTAAGAAAATCCAAAAGAATCCAAGTGAATATCAACTAAATTTACTCAAATTCTGCACCTTTAACTAAAAATCGTAAAAAAAATTCAAAAAGATTTAATTTAATTTCTCCAAAATTTCTTCAATTTCAGCTCCTTCTACTAAAAATCTTATGAAAATCCAAAGGAATCGAAGTAAATATCAACTTAATTTACTCTAATGCTGCATCTGTAACTAAAAATCATAAAAAATTTCAAAGATTTAATTCAATTTCACCAAAATTTTTTCAATTTCAGTTCCTCCTACTAAAAATCTTAAGAAAATCCAAAAGAATCGAAGTGAATATCAACTAAATTTACTCAAATTCTGCACCTTTAACTAAAAATCGTAAAAAAAATTCAAAAAGATTTAATTTAATTTCGCCAAAATTTCTTCAATTTCAGCTCCTTCTACTAAAAATCTTATGAAAATCCAAAGGAATCGAAGTAAATATCAACTTAATTTACTCTAATGCTGCATCTGTAACTAAAAATCATAAAAAATTTCAAAGATTTAATTCAATTTCACCAAAATTTTTTCAATTTCAGTTCCTCCTACTAAAAATCTTAAGAAAATCCAAAAGAATCTAAGTGAATATCAACTAAATTTACTCAAATTCTGCACCTTTAACTAAAAATCATAAAAAATTTCAAAAAGATTTAATTCAATTTCACCAAAATTTTTTCAATTTCAGTTCCTCCTACAAAAAATCTTAAGAAAATCCAAAAGAATCCAAGTGAATATCAACTAAATTTACTCAAATTCTGCACCTTTAACTAAAAATCGTAAAAAAAAATGCAAAAAGATTTAATTTAAATTCACAAAAATTTCAACAATTTCAGCTCTTACTCCTAAAAATCTTAAGAAAAACCAAAAGAATCGAAGTGAATATCAACTAAATTTACTCAAATTCTGCACCTTTAACTAAAAATCATAAAAATTATAAAAAGGTTTAATTCAATTTCTCCAAAATTTTTTCAATTTCAGTTCCTCCTACAAAAAATCTTAAGAAAATCCAAAAGAATCCAAGTGAATATCAACTAAATTTACTCAAATTCTGTACCTTTAACTAAAAATCGTAAAAAAAATTCAAAAAGATTTCATTTAATTTCACAAAAATTTCACCAATTTCAGCTCTTCCTCCTAAAAATCTTAAGAAAATCCAAAAGAATCCAAGTGAATATCAACTAAATTTACTCAAATTCTGCACCTTTAACTAAAAATCGTAAAAAAAATGCAAAAAGATTTAATTTAAATTCACAAAAATTTCAACAATTTCAGCTCTTCCTCCTAAAAATCTTAAGAAAATCCAAAAGAATCGAAGTGAATATCAACTAAATTTACTCAAATTCTGCACCTTTAACTAAAAATCATAAAAATTTTAAAAAGGTTTAATTCAATTTCACCAAAATTTTTTCAATTTCAGTTCCTCCTACAAAAAATCTTAAGAAAATCCAAAAGAATCCAAGTGAATATCAACTAAATTTACTCAAATTCTGCACCTTTAACTAAAAATCGTAAAAAAAATTCAAAAAGATTTAATTTAATTTCGCCAAAATTTCTTCAATTTCAGCGCCTTCTACTAAAAATCTTATGAAAATCCAAAGGAATCGAAGTAAATATCAACTTAATTTACTCTAATGCTGCATCTGTAACTAAAAATCATAAAAAATTTCAAAGATTTAATTCAATTTCACCAAAATTTTTTCAATTTCAGTTCCTCCTACTAAAAATCTTAAGAAAATCCAAAAGAATCGAAGTGAATATCAACTAAATTTACTCAAATTCTGCACCTTTAACTAAAAATCGTAAATAAAATTCAAAAAGATTTAATTTAATTTAGCCAAAATTTCTTCAATTTCAGCTCCTTCTACTAAAAAACTTATGAAAATCCAAAGGAATCGAAGTAAATATCAACTTAATTTACTCTAATGCTGCATCTGTAACTAAAAATCATAAAAAATTTCAAAGATTTAATTCAATTTCACCAAAATTTTTTCAATTTCAGTTCCTCCTACTAAAAATCTTAAGAAAATCCAAAAGAATCGAAGTGAATATCAACTAAATTTACTCAAATTCTGCACCTTTAACTAAAAATCATAAAAAATTTCAAAAAATTTAATTCAATTTCACCAAAATTTTTTCAATTTCAGTTCCTCCTACAAAAAATCTTAAGAAAAACCAAAAGAATCGAAGTGAATATCAACTAAATTTACTCAAATTCTGCACCTTTAACTAAAAATCATAAAAATTTTAAAAAGGTTTAATTCAATTTCACCAAAATTTCTTCAATTTCAGCTCCTTCTACTAAAAATCTTGTGAAAATCCAAAGTAATCGAAGTGAATATTAACTGAATTTACTCAAATTCTGCACCTTTAACTAAAAATCGTAAAAAAATTCAAAAAGATTTAATTTAATTTCACTAAAATTTCTTCAATTTCAGCTCCTTCTACTAAAAATCTTATGAAAATCCAAAGTAATCGAAGTGAATATCAACAAAATTTACTCAAATTCTGCATCTGTAACTAAAAATCGGAAAAAAATTCAAAAAGATTTAATTTAATTTCGCCAAAATTTCTTCAATTTCAGCTCCTCCTACTAAAAATCTTAAGAAAATCCAAATTAATCGAAGTGAATATCAACTAAATTTACTCAAATTCTGCACCTTTAACTAAAAATCATAAAAAAAATGCAAAAAGATTTAATTTAATTTCACAAAAATTTCATCAATTTCAGCTTTTCCTCCTAAAAATCTTAAGAAAATCCAAAAGAATCTAAGTGAATATCAACTAAATTTACTCAAATTCTGCACCTTTAACTAAAAATCATAAAAAAATTCAAAAAGATTTAATTTAATTTCACCCAAATTTTTTCAATTTCCGCTCCCCCTACTAAAAATCTTATGAAAATCCAAAGGAATCAAAGTGAATATCAACAAAATTTACTCAAATTCTCCATCTGTAACTAAAAATCGGAAAAAAATTCAAAAAGATTTAATTTAATTTCGCCAAAATTTCTTCAATTTCAGCTCCTCCTACTAAAAATCTTATGAAAATCCAAAGTAATCGAAGTGAATATCAACAAAATTTACTCAAATTCTGCATCTGTAACTAAAAATCGGAAAAAAATTCAAAAAGATTTAATTTAATTTCGCCAAAATTTCTTCAATTTCAGCTCCTCCTACTAAAAATCTTAAGAAAATCCAAATTAATCGAAGTGAATATCAACTAAATTTACTCAAATTCTGCACCTTTAACTAAAAATCATAAAAAAAAATGCAAAAAGATTTAATTTAATTTCACAAAAATTTCATCAATTTCAGCATTTCCTCCTAAAAATCTTAAGAAAATCCAAAAGAATCTAAGTGAATATCAACTAAATTTACTCAAATTCTGCACCTTTAACTAAAAATCATAAAAAAATTCAAAAAGATTTAATTTAATTTCGCCAAAATTTCTTCAATTTCAGCACCTTCTACTAAAAATCTTATGAAAATCCAAAGTAATCGAAGTGAATATCAACAAAATTTACTCAAATTCTCCATCTGTAACTAAAAATCGGAAAAAAATTCAAAAAGATTTAATTTAATTTCGCCAAAATTTCTTCAATTTCAGCTCCTCCTACTAAAAATCTTAAGAAAATCCAAATTAATCGAAGTGAATATCAACTAAATTTACTCAAATTCTGCACCTTTAACTAAAAATCATAAAAAAAATGCAAAAAGATTTAATTTAATTTCGCCAAAATTTCTTCAATTTCAGCTCCTTCTACTAAAAATCTTATGAAAATCCAAAGTAATCGAAGTGAATATCAACTAAATTTACTCAAATTCTGCACCTTTAACTAAAAATCATAAAAAAATTCAAAAAGATTTAATTTAATTTCGCCAAAATTTCTTCAATTTCAGCTCCTTCTACTAAAAATCTTATGAAAATCCAAAGTAATCGAAGTGAATATCAACTAAATTTACTCAAATTCTGCACCTTTAACTAAAAATCATAAAAAAAATGCAAAAAGATTTAATTTAATTTCACAAAAATTTCATCAATTTCAGCTTTTCCTCCTAAAAATCTTAAGAAAATCCAATAGAATCTAAGTGAATATCAACTAAATTTACTCAAATTCTGCACCTTTAACTAAAAATCATAAAAAAATTCAAAAAGATTTAATTTAATTTCACCCAAATTTTTTCAATTTCCGCTCCCCCTACTAAAAATCTTATGAAAATCCAAAGGAATCAAAGTGAATATCAACAAAATTTACCCAAATTCTCCATCTGTAACTAAAAATCGGAAAAAAATTCAAAAAGATTTAATTTAATTTCGCCAAAATTTCTTCAATTTCAGCTCCTCCTACTAAAAATCTTATGAAAATCCAAAGTAATCGAAGTGAATATCAACAAAATTTACTCAAATTCTGCATCTGTAACTAAAAATCGGAAAAAAATTCAAAAAGATTTAATTTAATTTCGCCAAAATTTCTTCAATTTCAGCTCCTCCTACTAAAAATCTTAAGAAAATCCAAATTAATCGAAGTGAATATCAACTAAATTTACTCAAATTCTGCACCTTTAACTAAAAATCATAAAAAAAATGCAAAAAGATTTAATTTAATTTCACAAAAATTTCATCAATTTCAGCATTTCCTCCTAAAAATCTTAAGAAAATCCAAAAGAATCTAAGTGAATATCAACTAAATTTACTCAAATTCTGCACCTTTAACTAAAAATCATAAAAAAATTCAAAAAGATTTAATTTAATTTCGCCAAAATTTCTTCAATTTCAGCTCCTTCTACTAAAAATCTTATGAAAATCCAAAGTAATCGAAGTGAATATCAACAAAATTTACTCAAATTCTCCATCTGTAACTAAAAATCGGAAAAAAATTCAAAAAGATTTAATTTAATTTCGCCAAAATTTCTTCAATTTCAGCTCCTCCTACTAAAAATCTTATGAAAATCCAAAGTAATCGAAGTGAATATCAACAAAATTTACTCAAATTCTGCATCTGTAACTAAAAATCGGAAAAAAATTCAAAAAGATTTAATTTAATTTCGCCAAAATTTCTTCAATTTCAGCTCCTCCTACTAAAAATCTTAAGAAAATCCAAATTAATCGAAGTGAATATCAACTAAATTTACTCAAATTCTGCACCTTTAACTAAAAATCATAAAAAAAATGCAAAAAGATTTAATTTAATTTCACAAAAATTTCAACAATTTCAGCATTTCCTCCTAAAAATCTTAAGAAAATCCAAAAGAATCTAAGTGAATATCAACTAAATTTACTCAAATTCTGCACCTTTAACTAAAAATCATAAAAAAATTCAAAAAGATTTAATTTAATTTCGCCAAAATTTCTTCAATTTCAGCTCCTTCTACTACAAATCTTATCAAAATCCAAAGTAATCGAAGTGAATATCAACAAAATTTACTCAAATTCTCCATCTGTAACTAAAAATCGGAAAAAAATTCAAAAAGATTTAATTTAATTTCGCCAAAATTTCTTCAATTTCAGCTCCACCTACTAAAAATCTTATGAAAATCCAAAGTAATCGAAGTGATTATCAACAAAATTTACTCAAATTCTGCATCTGTAACTAAAAATCGGAAAAAAATTCAAAAAGATTTAATTTAATTTCGCCAAAATTTCTTCAATTTCAGCTCCTCCTACTAAAAATCTTAAGAAAATCCAAATTAATCGAAGTGAATATCAACTAAATTTACTCAAATTCTGCACCTTTAACTAAAAATCATAAAAAAAAATGCAAAAAGATTTAATTTAATTTCGCCAAAATTTCTTCAATTTCAGCTCCTTCTACTAAAAAACCTTATGAAAATCCAAAGTAATCGAAGTGAATATCAACTAAATTTACTCAAATTCTGCACCTTTAACTAAAAATTATAAAAAAAAATGCAAAAAGATTTAATTTAATTTCACAAAAATTTCATCAATTTCAGCTTTTCCTCCTAAAAATCTTAAGAAAATCCAAAAGAATCTAAGTGAATATCAACTAAATTTACTCAAATTCTGCACCTTTAACTAAATATCATAAAAAAATTCAAAAAGATTTAATTTCATTTCGCCAAAATTTCTTCAATTTCAGCTCCTTCTACTAAAAATCTTATGAAAATCCAAACCCCTACAGCACATTTTGTTGCAGAAATGTTGCACAAAAGTTGCAGAACATTGCAATGTTGCCGTTTGGTTGCGACTTGCATTGCAATATTACTGCAAAATTGTGGAAACATTCCCGTGCAATATTTCAACGGCCAGATTTGTGCAATGTTACAGAAATATTGCGCACACATTCCCGTGTAACATTGCTATGGCCACGTTTGTGCAATGTTTCAGGAATATTGCCCAAATGTTGAAGTGCAATATTACAATGGCCAAGTTTGTGCAATATTTCGGGAATATTCCGCACAACTTGCCGTGCAATATTACAATGGCCAAGTTTGTGCAATATTTCGGGAATATTCCGCACAACTTGCCGTGCAATATTACAATGGCCAAGTTTGTGCAATATTTAAGAAATATTACGCACACATTGCCGTGAAATATTGCGCATATACTGAGGTATAATCCACGCGAAACGTTTCAGCAATGAAACCGCAATAAATCCGGAATTTCGCGGAGCGATCCCGAATTGTCGACACGCAGAATACAGTCTAAGATTCCACAGGCTACCACCGAGGAAATGTATGCGAACGAGGACATTATTTGACAAAAAAAATAATACGATTATTTAATTAACACCATCGAGTTTAAACAAATTCATAAATAATATTCAGCCAAAAAATTTATAAAAAGTGTTACACGTGCCAAATACTGCCGATCTCCCTCCCATTACCGTTTAATTGATTACATCTAATTAGAACGTTCCGAATTATCGAGGGAAAAAAACTAAGTCCGGATTTATTGCGGTTTCATTGCTGAAATCTTGCACATATTTTGCGAGTACATCTTGCAACATATGTGCAAGATTTCAGCAATGAAACCGCAATAAATCCGGACTTAGTTTTTTTCCCTCGACAATTCGGAACGTTCTAATTAGATATAATCAATTAAACGGTAATGGTAGGGAGACTGGCAGCAATTGGCACGTGTAACACTTTTTATAAATTTTTTGTTGAATATTATTTATAAGATTGTTTAAACTCGATGGTGTTAATTAAATAATCGTATTATTTTTTTTGTCAAATAATGTCCTTGTTCGCATACATTTCCTCGGTGGTAACCTTTGGAATCTTAGACTGTATTCTGCGTGTCGACAATTCGGGTTCGCTCCACGAAATTCCGGATTTATTGCGGTTTCATTGCTGAAATCTTGCACATATCTTGCGAGTACATCTTGCAACATATTTGTGTCTCGATAATTCGGAACGTTCTAATTAGATGTAATCAATTAAACGGTAATGGGAGGAAGATCGGCAGTATTTGGCACGTGTAACACTTTTTATAAATTTTTTGGCTGAATATTAGTTATGAATTTGTTTAAACTCGATGGTGTTAATTAAATAATCGTATTAATACTTATATCACATATGTGAACAGACAGAATGCAGTGTTACATTTCACATGCAAACTCCGAGGGAATATTTGTAAACACGGACAATATGTGATATATGTAATTAATACAATTAGTTAATTAACACTATAAGGTTTAAGCGAACTATTATTCTGTATACAGCAATAAATGATATTTGTAAAGAAGTCTGAGCTGTGAAATGCAAATCCACAAACACTAAAGACTAGAAAATAAAAAAATATATACAAAAAATTTATGTAGAAAAATGTTTAAAAAAATTATGTTTAAAATGTAGAAAAATTATTTTCTTGTACTACGCAGGATATTTCATAATAAAATATGAATATACTTAATACATCATCAAGCGTTGAAATTAATTTGTTGTAAGATATCCGGCTCCACGATTAGGGAGATGTAATGGGGATTGTCAAAACGAATCTTCTATTTTGAATAATTTGAGGTAAAACTGATGCACGGTAGGAGTATAAGATAGAATACATAAGCAATATTCTCAATCACAGGTTGTAGCTGCAGCGGGATAGTGTTCGTCTACGGTGCTCGAGGTCATGGTTTCGAATCTCGTTTGGGGTAAAAAAATTTCTAATTAAAAAAAATACTCTGACGTTATAGGTACTACTACGATTCTGCACGCATTCATGTCGTCGCGTCCATCAAAACCACGGTATACAATTTTTTCCACTTTCCTACCGATATTTTTATTTTTGGCACTACTGCCCGAAACGTTGCCTGACCATTGCTGTAAAATCTCAGAAATGATGCGCTACCATTGCTGTAAAATCTCAGAAATGTTGCACTACCATTGCTGTAAAATCTCAGAAATGTTGCACTACCATTGCTGTAAAATCTCAGAAATGTTGCGCTACCATTGCTGTAATATCTCGAAGCAATGTTGCAGAAATATATCGTGCAATGTTGCACAGGTGCGGACATAGCAATTTACTTGTAACTTTTCGGCAATATTGCGTGCAATATTTCAAATATGAAACCGCAACGTAACTGAAACATTTCGGCAACAAATGTGCTGTGGGGGAAGTAATCGAAGTGAATATCAACAAAATTTACTCAAATTCTGCATCTGTAACTAAAAATCGGAAAAAAATTCAAAAAGATTTAATTTAATTTCGCGAAAATTTCTTCAATTTCAGCTCCTCCTACTAAAAATCTTAAGAAAATCCAAATTAATCGAAGTGAATATCAACTAAATTTACTCAAATTCTGCACCTTTAACTAAAAATCATAAAAAAAATGCAAAAAGATTTAATTTAATTTCACAAAAATTTCAACAATTACAGCATTTCCTCCTAAAAATCTTAAGAAAATCCAAAAGAATCTAAGTGAATATCAACTAAATTTACTCAAATTCTGCACCTTTAACTAAAAATCATAAAAAAATTCAAAAAGATTTAATTTAATTTCGCCAAAATTTCTTCAATTTCAGCTCCTTCTACTAAAAATCTTATGAAAATCCAAAGTAATCGAAGTGAATATCAACAAAATTTACTCAAATTCTCCATCTGTAACTAAAAATCGGAAAAAAATTCAAAAAGATTTAATTTAATTTCGCCAAAATTCTTCAATTTCAGCTCCTCCTACTAAAAATCTTATGAAAATCCAAAGGAATCGAAGTAAATATCAACTTAATTTACTCTAATGCTGCATCTGTAACTAAAAATCATAAAAAATTTCAAAGATTTAATTCAATTTCACCAAAATTTTTTCAATTTCAGTTCCTCCTACTAAAAATCATAAGAAAATCCAAAAGAATCGAAGTGAATATCAACTAAATTTACTCAAATTCTGCACCTTTAACTAAAAATCGTAAAAAAAATTCAAAAAGATTTAATTTAATTTCGCCAAAATTTCTTCAATTTCAGCTCCTTCTACTAAAAATCTTATGAAAATCCAAAGGAATCGAAGTAAATATCAACTTAATTTACTCTAATGCTGCATCTGTAACTAAAAATCATAAAAAATTTCAAAGATTTAATTCAATTTCACCAAAATTTTTTCAATTTCAGTTCCTCCTACTAAAAATCTTAAGAAAATCCAAAAGAATCGAAGTGAATATCAACTAAATTTACTCAAATTCTGCACCTTTAACTAAAAATCATAAAAAATTTCAAAAAGATTTAATTCAATTTCACCAAAATTTTTTCAATTTCAGTTCCTCCTACAAAAAATCTTAAGAAAATCCAAAAGAATCCAAGTGAATATCAACTAAATTTACTCAAATTCTGCACCTTTAACTAAAAATCGTAAAAAAAAATGCAAAAAGATTTAATTTAAATTCACAAAAATTTCAACAATTTCAGCTCTTCCTCCTAAAAATCTTAAGAAAAACCAAAAGCATCGAAGTGAATATCAACTAAATTTACTCAAATTCTGCACCTTTAACTAAAAATCATAAAAATTTTAAAAAGGTTTAATTCAATTTCACCAAAATTTCTTCAATTTCAGCTCCTTCTACTAAAAATCTTGTGAAAATCCAAAGTAATCGAAGTGAATATTAACTAAATTTACTCAAATTCTGCACCTTTAACTAAAAATCGTAAAAAAATTCAAAAAGATTTAATTTAATTTCACTAAAATTTCTTCAATTTCAGCTCCTTCTACTAAAAATCTTATGAAAATCCAAAGTAATCGAAGTGGATATCAACTAAATTTACTCAAATTTTGCACCTTTAACTAAAAATCGTAAAAAAATTCAAAAAGATTTAATTTAATTTCGCCAAAATTTCTTCAATTTCAGCTCCTTCTACTAAAAATCTTATAAAATCCAAAGTAATCGAAGTGAATATCAACTAAATTTACTCCAATTCTGCACCTTTAACTAAAAATCATAAAAAAAAATGCAAAAAGATTTAATTTAATTTCACAAAAATTTCATCAATTTCAGCTTTTCCTCCTAAAAATCTTAAGAAAATCCAAAAGAATCTAAGTGAATATCAACTAAATTTACTCAAATTCTGCACCTTTAACTAAAAATCATAAAAAAATTCAAAAAGATTTAATTTAATTTCGCCAAAATTTCTTCAATTTCAGCTCCTTCTACTAAAAATCTTATGAAAATCCAAAGTAATCGAAGTGAATATCAACAAAATTTACTCAAATTCTGCATCTGTAACAAAAAATCGGAAAAAAATTCAAAAAGAATTAATTTAATTTCGCCAAAATTTCTTCAATTTCAGCTCCTCCTACTAAAAATCTTAAGAAAATCCAAATTAATCGAAGTGAATATCAACTAAATTTACTCAAATTCTGCACCTTTAACTAAAAATCATAAAAAAAATTCAAAAAGATTTAATTTAATTTCACAAAAATTTCATCAATTTCAGCTTTTCCTCCTAAAAATCTTAAGAAAATCCAAATTAATCGAAGTGAATATCAACTAAATTTACTCAAATTCTGCACCTTTAACTAAAAATCATAAAAAAAAATGCAAAAAGATTTAATTTAATTTCACAAAAATTTCAACAATTTCAGCTGTTCCTCCTAAAAATCTTATGAAAATCCAAAAGAATCTAAGTGAATATCAACTAAATTTACTCAAATTCTGCACCTTTAACTAAAAATCATAAAAAAATTCAAAAAGATTTAATTTAATTTCGCCAAAATTTCTTCAATTTCAGCTCCTTCTACTAAAAATCTTATGAAAATCCAAAGTAATCGAAGTGAATATCAACTAAATTTACTCAAATTCTGCACCTATAACTAAAAATCATAAAAAAAAAAAATGCAAAAAGATTTAATTTAATTTCACAAAAATTTCATCAATTTCAGCTTTTCCTCCTAAAAATCTTAAGAAAATCCAAAAGAATCTAAGTGAATATCAACTAAATTTACTCAAATTCTGCACCTTTAACTAAAAATCATAAAAATATTCAAAAAGATTTAATTTCATTTCGCCAAAATTTCTTCAATTTCAGCTCCTCCTACTAAAAATCTTAAGAAAATCCAAATTAATCGAAGTGAATATCAACTAAATTTACTCAAATTCTGCACCTTTAACTAAAAATCATAAAAAAAAATGCAAAAAGATTTAATTTAATTTCACAAAAATTTCAACAATTTCAGCATTTCCTCCTAAAAATCTTAAGAAAATCCAAAAGAATCTAAGTGAATATCAACTAAATTAACTCAAATTCTGCACCTTTAACTAAAAATCATAAAAAAATTCAAAAAGATTTAATTCAATTTCACCCAAATTATTTCAATTTCAACTCCTTCTACTAAAAATCATATGAAAATCCAAAGGAATCGAAGTGAATATGAACTAAATTTACTCAAATTCTTGCACCTTTAACTAAAATTCGTAAAAAAAATGCAAAAAGATTTAATTTCATTTCGCCAAAATTTCTTCAATTTCAGCTCCTCCTACTAAAAATCTTAAGAAAATCCAAATTAATCGAAGTGAATATCAACTAAATTTACTCAAATTCTGCACCTTTAACTAAAAATCATAAAAAAAATGCAAAAAGATTTAATTTAATTTCACAAAAATTTCATCAATTTCAGCATTTCCTCCTAAAAATCTTAAGAAAATCCAAAAGAATCTAAGTGAATATCAACTAAATTTACTCAAATTCTGCACCTTTAACTAAAAATCATAAAAAAATTCAAAAAGATTTAATTTAATTTCGCCAAAATTTCTTCAATTTCAGCTCCTTCTACTAAAAATCTTATGAAAATCCAAAGTAATCGAAGTGAATATCAACAAAATTTACTCAAATTCTGCATCTGTAACTAAAAATCGGAAAAAAATTCAAAAAGATTTAATTTAATTTCGCCAAAATTTCTTCAATTTCAGCTCCTTCTACTAAAAATCTTATGAAAATCCAAAGGAATCGAAGTAAATATCAACTTAATTTACTCTAATGCTGCATCTGTAACTAAAAATCATAAAAAATTTCAAAGATTTAATTCAATTTCACCAAAATTTTTTCAATTTCAGTTCCTCCTACTAAAAATCTTAAGAAAATCCAAAAGAATCTAAGTGAATATCAACTAAATTTACTCAAATTCTGCACCTTTAACTAATTTAATTTCACAAAAATTTCAACAATTACAGCATTTCCTCCTAAAAATCTTAAGAAAATCCAAAAGAATCTAAGTGAATATCAACTAAATTTACTCAAATTCTGCACCTTTAACTAAAAATCATAAAAAAATTCAAAAAGATTTAATTTAATTTCGCCAAAATTTCTTCAATTTCAGCTCCTTCTACTAAAAATCTTATGAAAATCCAAAGTAATCGAAGTGAATATCAACAAAATTTACTCAAATTCTGCATCTGTAACTAAAAATCGGAAAAAAATTCAAAAAGATTTAATTTAATTTCGCCAAAATTTCTTCAATTTCAGCTCCTCCTACTAAAAATCTTAAGAAAATCCAAATTAATCGAAGTGAATATCAACTAAATTTACTCAAATTCTGCACCTTTAAATAAAAATCATAAAAAAAATGCAAAAAGATTTAATTTAATTTCACAAAAATTTCAACAATTTCAGCATTTCCTCCTAAAAATCTTAAGAAAATCCAAAAGAATCTAAGTGAATATCAACTAAATTTACTCAAATTCTGCACCTTTAACTAAAAATCATAAAAAAATTCAAAAAGATTTTATTAAATTTCGCCAAAATTTCTTCAATTTCAGCTCCTTCTACTACAAATCTTATCAAAATCCAAAGTAATCGAAGTGAATATCAACAAAATTTACTCAAATTCTCCATCTGTAACTAAAAATCGGAAAAAAATTCAAAAAGATTTAATTTAATTTCGCCAAAATTTCTTCAATTTCAGCTTTTCCTCCTAAAAATCTTAAGAAAATCCAAAAGAATCTAAGTGAATATCAACTAAATTTACTCAAATTCTGCACCTTTAACTAAATATCATAAAAAAATTCAAAAAGATTTAATTTCATTTCGCCAAAATTTCTTCAATTTCAGCTCCTTCTACTAAAAATCTTATGAAAATCCAAAGTAATCGAAGTGAATATCAACAAAATTTACTCAAATTCTGCATCTGTAACTAAAAATCGGAAAAAAATTCAAAAAGATTTAATTTAATTTCGCCAAAATTTCTTCAATTTCAGCTCCTCCTACTAAAAATCTTAAGAAAATCCAAATTAATCGAAGTGAATATCAACTAAATTTACTCAAATTCTGCACCTTTAACTAAAAATCATAAAAAAAAATGCAAAAAGATTTAATTTAATTTCACAAAAATTTCAACAATTACAGCATTTCCTCCTAAAAATCTTAAGAAAATCCAAAAGAATCTAAGTGAATATCAACTAAATTTACTCAAATTCTGCACCTTTAACTAAAAATCATAAAAAAATTCAAAAAGATTTAATTTAATTTCGCCAAAATTTCTTCAATTTCAGCTCCTTCTACTAAAAATCTTATGAAAATCCAAAGTAATCGAAGTGAATATCAACAAAATTTACTCAAATTCTCCATCTGTAACTAAAAATCGGAAAAAAATTCAAAAAGATTTAATTTAATTTCGCCAAAATTTCGTCAATTTCAGCTCCTCCTACTAAAAATCTTATGAAAATCCAAAGTAATCGAAGTGAATATCAACAAAATTTACTCAAATTCTGCATCTGTAACTAAAAATCGGAAAAAAATTCAAAAAGATTTAATTTAATTTCGCCAAAATTTCTTCAATTTCAGCTCCTCCTACTAAAAATCTTAAGAAAATCCAAATTAATCGAAGTGAATATCAACTAAATTTATTCAAATTCTGCACCTTTAACTAAAAATCATAAAAAAAAATGCAAAAAGATTTAATTTAATTTCACAAAAATTTCAACAATTTCAGCTGTTCCTCCTAAAAATCTTATGAAAATCCAAAAGAATCTAAGTGAATATCAACTAAATTTACTCAAATTCTGCACCTTTAACTAAAAATCATAAAAAAATTCAAAAAAATTTAATTTAATTTCGCCAAAATTTCTTCAATTTCAGCTCCTTCTACTAAAAATCTTATGAAAATCCAAAGTAATCGAAGTGAATATCAACTAAATTTACTCAAATTCTGCACCTATAACTAAAAATCATAAAAAAAAAATGCAAAAAGATTTAATTTAATTTCACAAAAATTTCATCAATTTCAGCTTTTCCTCCTAAAAATCTTAAGAAAATCCAAAAAAATCTAAGTGAATATCAACTAAATTTACTCAAATTCTGCACCTTTAACTAAAAATCATAAAAAAATTCAAAAAGATTTAATTTCATTTCGCCAAAATTTCTTCAATTTCAGCTCCTCCTACTAAAAATCTTAAGAAAATCCAAATTAATCGAAGTGAATATCAACCAAAAGAATCTAAGTGAATATCAACTAAATTAACTCAAATTCTGCACCTTTAACTAAAAATCATAAAAAAATTCAAAAAGATTTAATTCAATTTCACCCAAATTATTTCAATTTCAACTCCTTCTACTAAAAATCATATGAAAATCCAAAGGAATCGAAGTGAATATGAACTAAATTTACTCAAATTCTTGCACCTTTAACTAAAATTCGTAAAAAAAAATGCAAAAAGATTTCATTTAATTTCACAAAAATTTCATCAATTTCAGCTGTTCCTCCTAAAAATCTTATGAAAATCCAAAAGAATCTAAGTGAATATCAACTAAATTTACTCAAATTCTGCACCTTTAACTAAAAATCATAAAAAAATTCAAAAAGATTTAATTTCATTTCGCCAAAATTTCTTCAATTTCAGCTCCTCCTACTAAAAATCTTAAGAAAATCCAAATTAATCGAAGTGAATATCAACTAAATTTACTCAAATTCTGCACCTTTAACTAAAAATCATAAAAAAAATGCAAAAAGATTTAATTTAATTTCACAAAAATTTCAACAATTTCAGCATTTCCTCCTAAAAATCTTAAGAAAATCCAAAAGAATCTAAGTGAATATCAACTAAATTAACTCAAATTCTGCACCTTTAACTAAAAATCATAAAAAAATTCAAAAAGATTTAATTCAATTTCACCCAAATTATTTCAATTTCAACTCCTTCTACTAAAAATCATATGAAAATCCAAAGGAATCGAAGTGAATATGAACTAAATTTACTCAAATTCTTGCACCTTTAACTAAAATTCGTAAAAAAAAATGCAAAAAGATTTAATTTCATTTCGCCAAAATTTCTTCAATTTCAGCTCCTCCTACTAAAAATCTTAAGAAAATCCAAATTAATCGAAGTGAATATCAACTAAATTTACTCAAATTCTGCACCTTTAACTAAAAATCATAAAAAAAAAATGCAAAAAGATTTAATTTAATTTCACAAAAATTTCAACAATTTCAGCATTTCCTCCTAAAAATCTTAAGAAAATCCAAAAGAATCTAAGTGAATATCAACTAAATTAACTCAAATTCTGCACCTTTAACTAAAAATCATAAAAAAATTCAAAAAGATTTAATTCAATTTCACCCAAATTATTTCAATTTCAACTCCTTCTACTAAAAATCATATGAAAATCCAAAGGAATCGAAGTGAATATGAACTAAATTTACTCAAATTCTTGCACCTTTAACTAAAATTCGTAAAAAAAAATGCAAAAAGATTTCATTTAATTTCACAAAAATTTCATCAATTTCAGCTGTTCCTCCTAAAAATCTTATGAAAATCCAAAAGAATCTAAGTGAATATCAACTAAATTTACTCAAATTCTGCACCTTTAACTAAAAATCATAAAAAAATTCAAAAAAATTTAATTTAATTTCGCCAAAATTTCTTCAATTTCAGCTCCTTCTACTAAAAATCTTATGAAAATCCAAAGTAATCGAAGTGAATATCAACTAAATTTACTCAAATTCTGCACCTATAACTAAAAATCATAAAAAAAAAATGCAAAAAGATTTAATTTAATTTCACAAAAATTTCATCAATTTCAGCTTTTCCTCCTAAAAATCTTAAGAAAATCCAAAAGAATCTAAGTGAATATCAACTAAATTTACTCAAATTCTGCACCTTTAACTAAAAATCATAAAAAAATTCAAAAAGATTTAATTTCATTTCGCCAAAATTTCTTCAATTTCAGCTCCTCCTACTAAAAATCTTAAGAAAATCCAAATTAATCGAAGTGAATATCAACTAAATTTACTCAAATTCTGCACCTTTAACTAAAAATCATAAAAAAAAATGCAAAAAGATTTAATTTAATTTCACAAAAATTTCAACAATTTCAGCATTTCCTCCTAAAAATCTTAAGAAAATCCAAAAGAATCTAAGTGAATATCAACTAAATTAACTCAAATTCTGCACCTTTAACTAAAAATCATAAAAAAATTCAAAAAGATTTAATTCAATTTCACCCAAATTATTTCAATTTCAACTCCTTCTACTAAAAATCATATGAAAATCCAAAGGAATCGAAGTGAATATGAACTAAATTTACTCAAATTCTTGCACCTTTAACTAAAATTCGTAAAAAAAAATGCAAAAAGATTTAATTTCATTTCGCCAAAATTTCTTCAATTTCAGCTCCTCCTACTAAAAATCTTAAGAAAATCCAAATTAATCGAAGTGAATATCAACTAAATTTACTCAAATTCTGCACCTTTAACTAAAAATCATAAAAAAAATGCAAAAAGATTTAATTTAATTTCACAAAAATTTCATCAATTTCAGCATTTCCTCCTAAAAATCTTAAGAAAATCCAAAAGAATCTAAGTGAATATCAACTAAATTTACTCAAATTCTGCACCTTTAACTAAAAATCATAAAAAAATTCAAAAAGATTTAATTTAATTTCGCCAAAATTTCTTCAATTTCAGCTCCTTCTACTAAAAATCTTATGAAAATCCAAAGTAATCGATGTGAATATCAACAAAATTTACTCAAATTCTGCATCTGTAACTAAAAATCGGAAAAAAATTCAAAAAGATTTAATTTAATTTCGCCAAAATTTCTTCAATTTCAGCTCCTCCTACTAAAAATCTTAAGAAAATCCAAATTAATCGAAGTGAATATCAACTAAATTTACTCAAATTCTGCACCTTTAACTAAAAATCATAAAAAAAATGCAAAAAGATTTAATTTAATTTCACAAAAATTTCAACAATTTCAGCATTTCCTCCTAAAAATCTTAAGAAAATCCAAAAGAATCTAAGTGAATATCAACTAAATTTACTCAAATTCTGCACCTTTAACTAAAAATCATAAAAAAATTCAAAAAGATTTAATTAAATTTCGCCAAAATTTCTTCAATTTCAGCTCCTTCTACTACAAATCTTATCAAAATCCAAAGTAATCGAAGTGAATATCAACAAAATTTACTCAAATTCTCCATCTGTAACTAAAAATCGGAAAAAAATTCAAAAAGATTTAATTTAATTTCGCCAAAATTTCTTCAATTTCAGCTTTTCCTCCTAAAAATCTTAAGAAAATCCAAAAGAATCTAAGTGAATATCAACTAAATTTACTCAAATTCTGCACCTTTAACTAAATATCATAAAAAAATTCAAAAAGATTTAATTAAATTTCGCCAAAATTTCTTCAATTTCAGCTCCTTCTACTACAAATCTTATCAAAATCCAAAGTAATCGAAGTGAATATCAACAAAATTTACTCAAATTCTGCACCTTTAACTAAAAATCATAAAAAAAATGCAAAAAGATTTAATTTAATTTCACAAAAATTTCAACAATTACAGCATTTCCTCCTAAAAATCTTAAGAAAATCCAAAAGAATCTAAGTGAATATCAACTAAATTTACTCAAATTCTGCATCTTTAACTAAAAATCATAAAAAAATTCAAAAAGATTTAATTTAATTTCGCCAAAATTTCTTCAATTTCAGCTCCTTCTACTAAAAATCTTATGAAAATCCAAAGGAATCGAAGTAAATATCAACTTAATTTACTCTAATGCTGCATCTGTAACTAAAAATCATAAAAAATTTCAAAGATTTAATTCAATTTCACCAAAATTTTTTCAATTTCAGTTCCTCCTACTAAAAATCTTAAGAAAATCCAAAAGAATCGAAGTGAATATCAACTAAATTTACTCAAATTCTGCACCTTTAACTAAAAATCATAAAAAATTTCAAAAAGATTTAATTCAATTTCACCAAAATTTTTTCAATTTCAGTTCCTCCTACAAAAAATCTTAAGAAAATCCAAAAGAATCCAAGTGAATATCAACTAAATTTACTCAAATTTTGCACCTTTAACTAAAAATCGTAAAAAAATTCAAAAAGATTTAATTTAATTTCGCCAAAATTTCTTCAATTTCAGCTCCTTCTACTAAAAATCTTATGAAAATCCAAAGTAATCGAAGTGAATATCAACTAAATTTACTCCAATTCTGCACCTTTAACTAAAAATCATAAAAAAAAATGCAAAAAGATTTAATTTAATTTCACAAAAATTTCATCAATTTCAGCTTTTCCTCCTAAAAATCTTAAGAAAATCCAAAAGAATCTAAGTGAATATCAACTAAATTTACTCAAATTCTGCACCTTTAACTAAAAATCATAAAAAAATTCAAAAAGATTTAATTTAATTTCGCCAAAATTTCTTCAATTTCAGCTCCTTCTACTAAAAATCTTATGATAATCCAAAGTAATCGAAGTGAATATCAACAAAATTTACTCAAATTCTGCATCTGTAACTAAAAATCGGAAAAAAATTCAAAAAGAATTAATTTAATTTCGCCAAAATTTCTTCAATTTCAGCTCCTCCTACTAAAAATGTTAAGAAAATCCAAATTAATCGAAGTGAATATCAACTAAATTTACTCAAATTCTGCACCTTTAACTAAAAATCATAAAAAAATGCAAAAAGATTTAATTTAATTTCACAAAAATTTCAACAATTTCAGCATTTCCTCCTAAAAATCTTAAGAAAATCCAAAGGAATCAAAGTGAATATCAACAAAATTTACCCAAATTCTCCATCTGTAACTAAAAATCGGAAAAAAATTCAAAAAGATTTAATTTAATTTCGCCAAAATTTCTTCAATTTCAGCTCCTCCTACTAAAAATCTTATGAAAATCCAAAGTCATCGAAGTGAATATCAACAAAATTTACTCAAATTCTCCATCTGTAACTAAAAATCGGAAAAAAATTCAAAAAGATTTAATTTAATTTCGCCAAAATTTCTTCAATTTCAGCTCCTCCTACTAAAAATCTTATGAAAATCCAAAGTAATCGAAGTGAATATCAACAAAATTTACTCAAATTCTGCATCTGTAACTAAAAATCGGAAAAAAATTCAAAAAGATTTAATTTAATTTCGCCAAAATTTCTTCAATTTCAGCTCCTCCTACTAAAAATCTTAAGAAAATCCAAATTAATCGAAGTGAATATCAACTAAATTTACTCAAATTCTGCACCTTTAACTAAAAATCAGAAAAAAAATGCAAAAAGATTTAATTTAATTTCACAAAAATTTCAACAATTACAGCATTTCCTCCTAAAAATCTTAAGAAAATCCAAAAGAATCTAAGTGAATATCAACTAAATTTACTCAAATTCTGCACCTTTAACTAAAAATCATAAAAAAATTCAAAAAGATTTAATTTAATTTCGCCAAAATTTCTTCAATTTCAGCTCCTTCTACTAAAAATCTTATGAAAATCCAAAGTAATCGAAGTGAATATCAACAAAATTTACTCAAATTCTCCATCTGTAACTAAAAATCGGAAAAAAATTCAAAAAGATTTAATTTAATTTCGCCAAAATTTCTTCAATTTCAGCTCCTTCTACTAAAAATCTTATGAAAATCCAAAGGAATCGAAGTAAATATCAACTTAATTTACTCTAATGCTGCATCTGTAACTAAAAATCATAAAAAATTTCAAAGATTTAATTCAATTTCACCAAAATTTTTTCAATTTCAGTTCCTCCTACTAAAAATCTAAAGAAAATCCAAAAGAATCGAACTGAATATCAACTAAATTTACTCAAATTCTGCACCTTTAACTAAAAATCATAAAAAATTTCAAAAAGATTTAATTCAATTTCACCAAAATTTTTTCAATTTCAGTTCCTCCTACAAAAAATCTTACGAAAATCCAAAAGAATCCAAGTGAATATCAACTAAATATACTCAAATTCTGCACCTTTAACTAAAAATCGTAAAAAAAAATGCAAAAAGATTTAATTTAAATTCACAAAAATTTCAACAATTTCAGCTCTTCCTCCTAAAAATCTTAAGAAAAACCAAAAGAATCGAAGTGAATATCAACTAAATTTACTCAAATTCTGCACCTTTAACTAAAAATCATAAAAATTTTAAAAAGGTTTAATTCAATTTCACCAAAATTTCTTCAATTTCAGCTCCTTCTACTAAAAATCTTGTGAAAATCCAAAGTAATCGAAGTGAATATTAACTAAATTTACTCAAATTCTGCACCTTTAACTAAAAATCGTAAAAAAATTCAAAAAGATTTAATTTAATTTCACTAAAATTTCTTCAATTTCAGCTCCTTCTACTAAAAATCTTATGAAAATCCAAAGTAATCGAAGTGAATATCAACTAAATTTACTCAAATTTTGCACCTTTAACTAAAAATCGTAAAAAAATTCAAAAAGATTTAATTTAATTTCGCCAAAATTTCTTCAATTTCAGCTCCTTCTACTAAAAATCTTATGAAAATCCAAAGTAATCGAAGTGAATATCAACTAAATTTACTCCAATTCTGCACCTTTAACTAAAAATCATAAAAAAAAATGCAAAAAGATTTAATTTAATTTCACAAAAATTTCATCAATTTCAGCTTTTCCTCCTAAAAATCTTAAGAAAATCCAAAAGAATCTAAGTGAATATCAACTAAATTTACTCAAATTCTGCACCTTTAACTAAAAATCATAAAAAAATTCAAAAAGATTTAATTTAATTTCGCCAAAATTTCTTCAATTTCAGCTCCTTCTACTAAAAATCTTATGATAATCCAAAGTAATCGAAGTGAATATCAACAAAATTTACTCAAATTCTGCATCTGTAACTAAAAATCGGAAAAAAATTCAAAAAGAATTAATTTAATTTCGCCAAAATTTCTTCAATTTCAGCTCCTCCTACTAAAAATCTTAAGAAAATCCAAATTAATCGAAGTGAATATCAACTAAATTTACTCAAATTCTGCACCTTTAACTAAAAATCATAAAAAAAAATGCAAAAAGATTTAATTTAATTTCACAAAAATTTCATCAATTTCAGCTTTTCCTCCTAAAAATCTTAAGAAAATCCAAAAGAATCTAAGTGAATATCAACTAAATTTACTCAAATTCTGCACCTTTAACTAAAAATCATAAAAAAATTCAAAAAGATTTAATTTAATTTCACCCAAATTTTTTCAATTTCCGCTCCCCCTACTAAAAATCTTATGAAAATCCAAAGGAATCAAAGTGAATATCAACAAAATTTACCCAAATTCTCCATCTGTAACTAAAAATCGGAAAAAAATTCAAAAAGATTTAATTTAATTTCGCCAAAATTTCTTCAATTTCAGCTCCTCCTACTAAAAATCTTATGAAAATCCAAAGTAATCGAAGTGAATATCAACAAAATTTACTCAAATTCTGCATCTGTAACTAAAAATCGGAAAAAAATTCAAAAAGATTTAATTTAATTTCGCCAAAATTTCTTCAATTTCAGCTCCTCCTACTAAAAATCTTAAGAAAATCCAAATTAATCGAAGTGAATATCAACTAAATTTACTCAAATTCTGCACCTTTAACTAAAAATCATAAAAAAAATGCAAAAAGATTTAATTTAATTTCACAAAAATTTCATCAATTTCAGCATTTCCTCCTAAAAATCTTAAGAAAATCCAAAAGAATCTAAGTGAATATCAACTAAATTTACTCAAATTCTGCACCTTTAACTAAAAATCATAAAAAAATTCAAAAAGATTTAATTTAATTTCGCCAAAATTTCTTCAATTTCAGCTCCTTCTACTAAAAATCTTATGAAAATCCAAAGTAATCGAAGTGAATATCAACAAAATTTACTCAAATTCTCCATCTGTAACTAAAAATCGGAAAAAAATTCAAAAAGATTTAATTTAATTTCGCCAAAATTTCTTCAATTTCAGCTCCTCCTACTAAAAATCTTATGAAAATCCAAAGTAATCGAAGTGAATATCAACAAAATTTACTCAAATTCTGCATCTGTAACTAAAAATCGGAAAAAAATTCAAAAAGATTTAATTTAATTTCGCCAAAATTTCTTCAATTTCAGCTCCTCCTACTAAAAATCTTAAGAAAATCCAAATTAATCGAAGTGAATATCAACTAAATTTACTCAAATTCTGCACCTTTAACTAAAAATCATAAAAAAAATGCAAAAAGATTTAATTTAATTTCACAAAAATTTCAACAATTTCAGCATTTACTCCTAAAAATCTTAAGAAAATCCAAAAGAATCTAAGTGAATATCAACTAAATTTACTCAAATTCTGCACCTTTAACTAAAAATCATAAAAAAATTCAAAAAGATTTAATTTAATTTCGCCAAAATTTCTTCAATTTCAGCTCCTTCTACTACAAATCTTATCAAAATCCAAAGTAATCGAAGTGAATATCAACAAAATTTACTCAAATTCTCCATCTGTAACTAAAAATCGGAAAAAAATTCAAAAAGATTTAATTTAATTTCGCCAAAATTTCTTCAATTTCAGCTCCACCTACTAAAAATCTTATGAAAATCCAAAGTAATCGAAGTGATTATCAACAAAATTTACTCAAATTCTGCATCTGTAACTAAAAATCGGAAAAAAATTCAAAAAGATTTAATTTAATTTCGCCAAAATTTCTTCAATTTCAGCTCCTCCTACTAAAAATCTTAAGAAAATCCAAATTAATCGAAGTGAATATCAACTAAATTTACTCAAATTCTGCACCTTTAACTAAAAATCATAAAAAAAAATGCAAAAAGATTTAATTTAATTTCGCCAAAATTTCTTCAATTTCAGCTCCTTCTACTAAAAAACCTTATGAAAATCCAAAGTAATCGAAGTGAATATCAACTAAATTTACTCAAATTCTGCACCTTTAACTAAAAATTATAAAAAAAAATGCAAAAAGATTTAATTTAATTTCACAAAAATTTCATCAATTTCAGCTTTTCCTCCTAAAAATCTTAAGAAAATCCAAAAGAATCTAAGTGAATATCAACTAAATTTACTCAAATTCTGCACCTTTAACTAAATATCATAAAAAAATTCAAAAAGATTTAATTTCATTTCGCCAAAATTTCTTCAATTTCAGCTCCTTCTACTAAAAATCTTATGAAAATCCAAACCCCTACAGCACATTTTGTTGCAGAAATGTTGCACAAAAGTTGCAGAACATTGCAATGTTGCCGTTTGGTTGCGACTTGCATTGCAATATTACTGCAAAATTGTGGAAACATTCCCGTGCAATATTTCAACGGCCAGATTTGTGCAATGTTACAGAAATATTGCGCACACATTCCCGTGTAACATTGCTATGGCCACGTTTGTGCAATGTTTCAGGAATATTGCCCAAATGTTGAAGTGCAATATTACAATGGCCAAGTTTGTGCAATATTTCGGGAATATTCCGCACAACTTGCCGTGCAATATTACAATGGCCAAGTTTGTGCAATATTTCGGGAATATTCCGCACAACTTGCCGTGCAATATTACAATGGCCAAGTTTGTGCAATATTTAAGAAATATTACGCACACATTGCCGTGAAATATTGCGCATATACTGAGGTATAATCCACGCGAAACGTTTCAGCAATGAAACCGCAATAAATCCGGAATTTCGCGGAGCGATCCCGAATTGTCGACACGCAGAATACAGTCTAAGATTCCACAGGCTACCACCGAGGAAATGTATGCGAACGAGGACATTATTTGACAAAAAAAATAATACGATTATTTAATTAACACCATCGAGTTTAAACAAATTCATAAATAATATTCAGCCAAAAAATTTATAAAAAGTGTTACACGTGCCAAATACTGCCGATCTCCCTCCCATTACCGTTTAATTGATTACATCTAATTAGAACGTTCCGAATTATCGAGGGAAAAAAACTAAGTCCGGATATATTGCGGTTTCGTTGCTGAAATCTTGCACATATCTTGCGAGTACATCTTGCAACATATGTGCAAGATTTCAGCAATGAAACCGCAATAAATCCGGACTTAGTTTTTTTCCCTCGACAATTCGGAACGTTCTAATTAGATATAATCAATTAAACGGTAATGGTAGGGAGACTGGCAGCAATTGGCACGTGTAACACTTTTTATAAATTTTTTGTTGAATATTATTTATAAGATTGTTTAAACTCGATGGTGTTAATTAAATAATCGTATTATTTTTTTTGTCAAATAATGTCCTTGTTCGCATACATTTCCTCGGTGGTAACCTTTGGAATCTTAGACTGTATTCTGCGTGTCGACAATTCGGGTTCGCTCCACGAAATTCCGGATTTATTGCGGTTTCATTGCTGAAATCTTGCACATATCTTGCGAGTACATCTTGCAACATATTTGTGTCTCGATAATTCGGAACGTTCTAATTAGATGTAATCAATTAAACGGTAATGGGAGGAAGATCGGCAGTATTTGGCACGTGTAACACTTTTTATAAATTTTTTGGCTGAATATTAGTTATGAATTTGTTTAAACTCGATGGTGTTAATTAAATAATCGTATTAATACTTATATCACATATGTGAACAGACAGAATGCAGTGTTACATTTCACATGCAAACTCCGAGGGAATATTTGTAAACACGGACAATATGTGATATATGTAATTAATACAATTAGTTAATTAACACTATAAGGTTTAAGCGAACTATTATTCTGTATACAGCAATAAATGATATTTGTAAAGAAGTCTGAGCTGTGAAATGCAAATCCACAAACACTAAAGACTAGAAAATAAAAAAATATATACAAAAAATTTATGTAGAAAAATGTTTAAAAAAATTATGTTTAAAATGTAGAAAAATTATTTTCTTGTACTACGCAGGATATTTCATAATAAAATATGAATATACTTAATACATCATCAAGCGTTGAAATTAATTTGTTGTAAGATATCCGGCTCCACGATTAGGGAGATGTAATGGGGATTGTCAAAACGAATCTTCTATTTTGAATAATTTGAGGTAAAACTGATGCACGGTAGGAGTATAAGATAGAATACATAAGCAATATTCTCAATCACAGGTTGTAGCTGCAGCGGGATAGTGTTCGTCTACGGTGCTCGAGGTCATGGTTTCGAATCTCGTTTGGGGTAAAAAAATTTCTAATTAAAAAAAATACTCTGACGTTATAGGTACTACTACGATTCTGCACGCATTCATGTCGTCGCGTCCATCAAAACCACGGTATACAATTTTTTCCACTTTCCTACCGATATTTTTATTTTTGGCACTACTGCCCGAAACGTTGCCTGACCATTGCTGTAAAATCTCAGAAATGATGCGCTACCATTGCTGTAAAATCTCAGAAATGTTGCACTACCATTGCTGTAAAATCTCAGAAATGTTGCACTACCATTGCTGTAAAATCTCAGAAATGTTGCGCTACCATTGCTGTAATATCTCGAAGCAATGTTGCAGAAATATATCGTGCAATGTTGCACAGGTGCGGACATAGCAATTTACTTGTAACTTTTCGGCAATATTGCGTGCAATATTTCAAATATGAAACCGCAACGTAACTGAAACATTTCGGCAACAAATGTGCTGTGGGGGAAGTAATCGAAGTGAATATCAACAAAATTTACTCAAATTCTGCATCTGTAACTAAAAATCGGAAAAAAATTCAAAAAGATTTAATTTAATTTCGCCAAAATTTCTTCAATTTCAGCTCCTTCTACTAAAAATCTTATGAAAATCCAAAGTAATCGAAGTGAATATCAACAAAATTTACTCAAATTCTGCATCTGTAACAAAAAATCGGAAAAAAATTCAAAAAGAATTAATTTAATTTCGCCAAAATTTCTTCAATTTCAGCTCCTCCTACTAAAAATCTTAAGAAAATCCAAATTAATCGAAGTGAATATCAACTAAATTTACTCAAATTCTGCACCTTTAACTAAAAATCATAAAAAAAATGCAAAAAGATTTAATTTAATTTCACAAAAATTTCATCAATTTCAGCTTTTCCTCCTAAAAATCTTAAGAAAATCCAAATTAATCGAAGTGAATATCAACTAAATTTACTCAAATTCTGCACCTTTAACTAAAAATCATAAAAAAAAATGCAAAAAGATTTAATTTAATTTCACAAAAATTTCAACAATTTCAGCTGTTCCTCCTAAAAATCTTATGAAAATCCAAAAGAATCTAAGTGAATATCAACTAAATTTACTCAAATTCTGCACCTTTAACTAAAAATCATAAAAAAATTCAAAAAAATTTAATTTAATTTCGCCAAAATTTCTTCAATTTCAGCTCCTTCTACTAAAAATCTTATGAAAATCCAAAGTAATCGAAGTGAATATCAACTAAATTTACTCAAATTCTGCACCTATAACTAAAAATCATAAAAAAAAAATTGCAAAAAGATTTAATTTAATTTCACAAAAATTTCATCAATTTCAGCTTTTCCTCCTAAAAATCTTAAGAAAATCCAAAAGAATCTAAGTGAATATCAACTAAATTTACTCAAATTCTGCACCTTTAACTAAAAATCATAAAAAAATTCAAAAAGATTTAATTTCATTTCGCCAAAATTTCTTCAATTTCAGCTCCTCCTACTAAAAATCTTAAGAAAATCCAAATTAATCGAAGTGAATATCAACTAAATTTACTCAAATTCTGCACCTTTAACTAAAAATCATAAAAAAAAATGCAAAAAGATTTAATTTAATTTCACAAAAATTTCAACAATTTCAGCATTTCCTCCTAAAAATCTTAAGAAAATCCAAAAGAATCTAAGTGAATATCAACTAAATTAACTCAAATTCTGCACCTTTAACTAAAAATCATAAAAAAATTCAAAAAGATTTAATTCAATTTCACCCAAATTATTTCAATTTCAACTCCTTCTACTAAAAATCATATGAAAATCCAAAGGAATCGAAGTGAATATGAACTAAATTTACTCAAATTCTTGCACCTTTAACTAAAATTCGTAAAAAAAATGCAAAAAGATTTAATTTCATTTCGCCAAAATTTCTTCAATTTCAGCTCCTCCTACTAAAAATCTTAAGAAAATCCAAATTAATCGAAGTGAATATCAACTAAATTTACTCAAATTCTGCACCTTTAACTAAAAATCATAAAAAAAATGCAAAAAGATTTAATTTAATTTCACAAAAATTTCATCAATTTCAGCATTTCCTCCTAAAAATCTTAAGAAAATCCAAAAGAATCTAAGTGAATATCAACTAAATTTACTCAAATTCTGCACCTTTAACTAAAAATCATAAAAAAATTCAAAAAGATTTAATTTAATTTCGCCAAAATTTCTTCAATTTCAGCTCCTTCTACTAAAAATCTTATGAAAATCCAAAGTAATCGAAGTGAATATCAACAAAATTTACTCAAATTCTGCATCTGTAACTAAAAATCGGAAAAAAATTCAAAAAGATTTAATTTAATTTCGCCAAAATTTCTTCAATTTCAGCTCCTTCTACTAAAAATCTTATGAAAATCCAAAGGAATCGAAGTAAATATCAACTTAATTTACTCTAATGCTGCATCTGTAACTAAAAATCATAAAAAATTTCAAAGATTTAATTCAATTTCACCAAAATTTTTTCAATTTCAGTTCCTCCTACTAAAAATCTTAAGAAAATCCAAAAGAATCGAAGTGAATATCAACTAAATTTACTCAAATTCTGCACCTTTAACTAAAAATCATAAAAAAAATGCAAAAAGATTTAATTTAATTTCACAAAAATTTCAACAATTACAGCATTTCCTCCTAAAAATCTTAAGAAAATCCAAAAGAATCTAAGTGAATATCAACTAAATTTACTCAAATTCTGCACCTTTAACTAAAAATCATAAAAAAATTCAAAAAGATTTAATTTAATTTCGCCAAAATTTCTTCAATTTCAGCTCCTTCTACTAAAAATCTTATGAAAATCCAAAGTAATCGAAGTGAATATCAACAAAATTTACTCAAATTCTGCATCTGTAACTAAAAATCGGAAAAAAATTCAAAAAGATTTAATTTAATTTCGCCAAAATTTCTTCAATTTCAGCTCCTCCTACTAAAAATCTTAAGAAAATCCAAATTAATCGAAGTGAATATCAACTAAATTTACTCAAATTCTGCACCTTTAACTAAAAATCATAAAAAAAATGCAAAAAGATTTAATTTAATTTCACAAAAATTTCAACAATTTCAGCATTTCCTCCTAAAAATCTTAAGAAAATCCAAAAGAATCTAAGTGAATATCAACTAAATTTACTCAAATTCTGCACCTTTAACTAAAAATCATAAAAAAATTCAAAAAGATTTAATTAAATTTCGCCAAAATTTCTTCAATTTCAGCTCCTTCTACTACAAATCTTATCAAAATCCAAAGTAATCGAAGTGAATATCAACAAAATTTACTCAAATTCTCCATCTGTAACTAAAAATCGGAAAAAAATTCAAAAAGATTTAATTTAATTTCGCCAAAATTTCTTCAATTTCAGCTTTTCCTCCTAAAAATCTTAAGAAAATCCAAAAGAATCTAAGTGAATATCAACTAAATTTACTCAAATTCTGCACCTTTAACTAAATATCATAAAAAAATTCAAAAAGATTTAATTTCATTTCGCCAAAATTTCTTCAATTTCAGCTCCTTCTACTAAAAATCTTATGAAAATCCAAAGTAATCGAAGTGAATATCAACAAAATTTACTCAAATTCTGCATCTGTAACTAAAAATCGGAAAAAAATTCAAAAAGATTTAATTTAATTTCGCCAAAATTTCTTCAATTTCAGCTCCTCCTACTAAAAATCTTAAGAAAATCCAAATTAATCGAAGTGAATATCAACTAAATTTACTCAAATTCTGCACCTTTAACTAAAAATCATAAAAAAAATGCAAAAAGATTTAATTTAATTTCACAAAAATTTCAACAATTACAGCATTTCCTCCTAAAAATCTTAAGAAAATCCAAAAGAATCTAAGTGAATATCAACTAAATTTACTCAAATTCTGCACCTTTAACTAAAAATCATAAAAAAATTCAAAAAGATTTAATTTAATTTCGCCAAAATTTCTTCAATTTCAGCTCCTTCTACTAAAAATCTTATGAAAATCCAAAGTAATCGAAGTGAATATCAACAAAATTTACTCAAATTCTCCATCTGTAACTAAAAATCGGAAAAAAATTCAAAAAGATTTAATTTAATTTCGCCAAAATTTCGTCAATTTCAGCTCCTCCTACTAAAAATCTTATGAAAATCCAAAGTAATCGAAGTGAATATCAACAAAATTTACTCAAATTCTGCATCTGTAACTAAAAATCGGAAAAAAATTCAAAAAGATTTAATTTAATTTCGCCAAAATTTCTTCAATTTCAGCTCCTCCTACTAAAAATCTTAAGAAAATCCAAATTAATCGAAGTGAATATCAACTAAATTTACTCAAATTCTGCACCTTTAACTAAAAATCATAAAAAAAAATGCAAAAAGATTTAATTTAATTTCACAAAAATTTCAACAATTTCAGCTGTTCCTCCTAAAAATCTTATGAAAATCCAAAAGAATCTAAGTGAATATCAACTAAATTTACTCAAATTCTGCACCTTTAACTAAAAATCATAAAAAAATTCAAAAAAATTTAATTTAATTTCGCCAAAATTTCTTCAATTTCAGCTCCTTCTACTAAAAATCTTATGAAAATCCAAAGTAATCGAAGTGAATATCAACTAAATTTACTCAAATTCTGCACCTATAACTAAAAATCATAAAAAAAAAATGCAAAAAGATTTAATTTAATTTCACAAAAATTTCATCAATTTCAGCTTTTCCTCCTAAAAATCTTAAGAAAATCCAAAAAAATCTAAGTGAATATCAACTAAATTTACTCAAATTCTGCACCTTTAACTAAAAATCATAAAAAAATTCAAAAAGATTTAATTTCATTTCGCCAAAATTTCTTCAATTTCAGCTCCTCCTACTAAAAATCTTAAGAAAATCCAAATTAATCGAAGTGAATATCAACCAAAAGAATCTAAGTGAATATCAACTAAATTAACTCAAATTCTGCACCTTTAACTAAAAATCATAAAAAAATTCAAAAAGATTTAATTCAATTTCACCCAAATTATTTCAATTTCAACTCCTTCTACTAAAAATCATATGAAAATCCAAAGGAATCGAAGTGAATATGAACTAAATTTACTCAAATTCTTGCACCTTTAACTAAAATTCGTAAAAAAAAATGCAAAAAGATTTCATTTAATTTCACAAAAATTTCATCAATTTCAGCTGTTCCTCCTAAAAATCTTATGAAAATCCAAAAGAATCTAAGTGAATATCAACTAAATTTACTCAAATTCTGCACCTTTAACTAAAAATCATAAAAAAATTCAAAAAGATTTAATTTCATTTCGCCAAAATTTCTTCAATTTCAGCTCCTCCTACTAAAAATCTTAAGAAAATCCAAATTAATCGAAGTGAATATCAACTAAATTTACTCAAATTCTGCACCTTTAACTAAAAATCATAAAAAAAATGCAAAAAGATTTAATTTAATTTCACAAAAATTTCAACAATTTCAGCATTTCCTCCTAAAAATCTTAAGAAAATCCAAAAGAATCTAAGTGAATATCAACTAAATTTACTCAAATTCTGCACCTTTAACTAAAAATCATAAAAAAATTCAAAAAGATTTAATTCAATTTCACCCAAATTATTTCAATTTCAACTCCTTCTACTAAAAATCATATGAAAATCCAAAGGAATCGAAGTGAATATGAACTAAATTTACTCAAATTCTTGCACCTTTAACTAAAATTCGTAAAAAAAAATGCAAAAAGATTTAATTTCATTTCGCCAAAATTTCTTCAATTTCAGCTCCTCCTACTAAAAATCTTAAGAAAATCCAAATTAATCGAAGTGAATATCAACTAAATTTACTCAAATTCTGCACCTTTAACTAAAAATCATAAAAAAAAATGCAAAAAGATTTAATTTAATTTCACAAAAATTTCAACAATTTCAGCATTTCCTCCTAAAAATCTTAAGAAAATCCAAAAGAATCTAAGTGAATATCAACTAAATTAACTCAAATTCTGCACCTTTAACTAAAAATCATAAAAAAATTCAAAAAGATTTAATTCAATTTCACCCAAATTATTTCAATTTCAACTCCTTCTACTAAAAATCATATGAAAATCCAAAGGAATCGAAGTGAATATGAACTAAATTTACTCAAATTCTTGCACCTTTAACTAAAATTCGTAAAAAAAAATGCAAAAAGATTTCATTTAATTTCACAAAAATTTCATCAATTTCAGCTGTTCCTCCTAAAAATCTTATGAAAATCCAAAAGAATCTAAGTGAATATCAACTAAATTTACTCAAATTCTGCACCTTTAACTAAAAATCATAAAAAAATTCAAAAAAATTTAATTTAATTTCGCCAAAATTTCTTCAATTTCAGCTCCTTCTACTAAAAATCTTATGAAAATCCAAAGTAATCGAAGTGAATATCAACTAAATTTACTCAAATTCTGCACCTATAACTAAAAATCATAAAAAAAAAATGCAAAAAGATTTAATTTAATTTCACAAAAATTTCATCAATTTCAGCTTTTCCTCCTAAAAATCTTAAGAAAATCCAAAAGAATCTAAGTGAATATCAACTAAATTTACTCAAATTCTGCACCTTTAACTAAAAATCATAAAAAAATTCAAAAAGATTTAATTTAATTTCGCCAAAATTTCTTCAATTTCAGCTCCTCCTACTAAAAATCTTAAGAAAATCCAAATTAATCGAAGTGAATATCAACTAAATTTACTCAAATTCTGCACCTTTAACTAAAAATCATAAAAAAAATGCAAAAAGATTTAATTTAATTTCACAAAAATTTCAACAATTTCAGCATTTCCTCCTAAAAATCTTAAGAAAATCCAAAAGAATCTAAGTGAATATCAACTAAATTAACTCAAATTCTGCACCTTTAACTAAAAATCATAAAAAAATTCAAAAAGATTTAATTCAATTTCACCCAAATTATTTCAATTTCAACTCCTTCTACTAAAAATCATATGAAAATCCAAAGGAATCGAAGTGAATATGAACTAAATTTACTCAAATTCTTGCACCTTTAACTAAAATTCGTAAAAAAAAATGCAAAAAGATTTAATTTCATTTCGCCAAAATTTCTTCAATTTCAGCTCCTCCTACTAAAAATCTTAAGAAAATCCAAATTAATCGAAGTGAATATCAACTAAATTTACTCAAATTCTGCACCTTTAACTAAAAATCATAAAAAAAATGCAAAAAGATTTAATTTAATTTCACAAAAATTTCATCAATTTCAGCAATTCCTCCTAAAAATCTTAAGAAAATCCAAAAGAATCTAAGTGAATATCAACTAAATTTACTCAAATTCTGCACCTTTAACTAAAAATCATAAAAAAATTCAAAAAGATTTAATTTAATTTCGCCAAAATTTCTTCAATTTCAGCTCCTTCTACTAAAAATCTTATGAAAATCCAAAGTAATCGATGTGAATATCAACAAAATTTACTCAAATTCTGCATCTGTAACTAAAAATCGGAAAAAAATTCAAAAAGATTTAATTTAATTTCGCCAAAATTTCTTCAATTTCAGCTCCTCCTACTAAAAATCTTAAGAAAATCCAAATTAATCGAAGTGAATATCAACTAAATTTACTCAAATTCTGCACCTTTAACTAAAAATCATAAAAAAAAATGCAAAAAGATTTAATTTAATTTCACAAAAATTTCAACAATTTCAGCATTTCCTCCTAAAAATCTTAAGAAAATCCAAAAGAATCTAAGTGAATATCAACTAAATTTACTCAAATTCTGCACCTTTAACTAAAAATCATAAAAAAATTCAAAAAGATTTAATTAAATTTCGCCAAAATTTCTTCAATTTCAGCTCCTTCTACTACAAATCTTATCAAAATCCAAAGTAATCGAAGTGAATATCAACAAAATTTACTCAAATTCTCCATCTGTAACTAAAAATCGGAAAAAAATTCAAAAAGATTTAATTTAATTTCGCCAAAATTTCTTCAATTTCAGCTTTTCCTCCTAAAAATCTTAAGAAAATCCAAAAGAATCTAAGTGAATATCAACTAAATTTACTCAAATTCTGCACCTTTAACTAAATATCATAAAAAAATTCAAAAAGATTTAATTAAATTTCGCCAAAATTTCTTCAATTTCAGCTCCTTCTACTACAAATCTTATCAAAATCCAAAGTAATCGAAGTGAATATCAACAAAATTTACTCAAATTCTGCCCCTTTAACTAAAAATCAATAAAAAAATGCAAAAGATTTAATTTAATTTCACAAAAATTTCAACAATTACAGCATTTCCTCCTAAAAATCTTAAGAAAATCCAAAAGAATCTAAGTGAATATCAACTAAATTTACTCAAATTCTGCACCTTTAACTAAAAATCATAAAAAAATTCAAAAAGATTTAATTTAATTTCGCCAAAATTTCTTCAATTTCAGCTCCTTCTAACTAAAAATCTTATGAAAATCCAAAGGAATCGAAGTAAATATCAACTTAATTTACTCTAATGCTGCATCTGTAACTAAAAATCATAAAAAATTTCAAAGATTTAATTCAATTTCACCAAAATTTTTTCAATTTCAGTTCCTCCTACTAAAAATCTTAAGAAAATCCAAAAGAATCGAAGTGAATATCAACTAAATTTACTCAAATTCTGCACCTTTAACTAAAAATCATAAAAAATTTCAAAAAGATTTAATTCAATTTCACCAAAATTTTTTCAATTTCAGTTCCTCCTACAAAAAATCTTAAGAAAATCCAAAAGAATCCAAGTGAATATCAACTAAATTTACTCAAATTTTGCACCTTTAACTAAAAATCGTAAAAAAATTCAAAAAGATTTAATTTAATTTCGCCAAAATTTCTTCAATTTCAGCTCCTTCTACTAAAAATCTTATGAAAATCCAAAGTAATCGAAGTGAATATCAACTAAATTTACTCCAATTCTGCACCTTTAACTAAAAATCATAAAAAAAAATGCAAAAAGATTTAATTTAATTTCACAAAAATTTCATCAATTTCAGCTTTTCCTCCTAAAAATCTTAAGAAAATCCAAAAGAATCTAAGTGAATATCAACTAAATTTACTCAAATTCTGCACCTTTAACTAAAAATCATAAAAAAATTCAAAAAGATTTAATTTAATTTCGCCAAAATTTCTTCAATTTCAGCTCCTTCTACTAAAAATCTTATGATAATCCAAAGTAATCGAAGTGAATATCAACAAAATTTACTCAAATTCTGCATCTGTAACTAAAAATCGGAAAAAAATTCAAAAAGAATTAATTTAATTTCGCCAAAATTTCTTCAATTTCAGCTCCTCCTACTAAAAATCTTAAGAAAATCCAAATTAATCGAAGTGAATATCAACTAAATTTACTCAAATTCTGCACCTTTAACTAAAAATCATAAAAAAATGCAAAAAGATTTAATTTAATTTCACAAAAATTTCATCAATTTCAGCTTTTCCTCCTAAAAATCTTAAGAAAATCCAAAAGAATCTAAGTGAATATCAACTAAATTTACTCAAATTCTGCACCTTTAACTAAAAATCATAAAAAAATTCAAAAAGATTTAATTTAATTTCACCCAAATTTTTTCAATTTCCGCTCCCCCTACTAAAAATCTTATGAAAATCCAAAGGAATCAAAGTGAATATCAACAAAATTTACTCAAATTCTCCATCTGTAACTAAAAATCGGAAAAAAATTCAAAAAGATTTAATTTAATTTCGCCAAAATTTCTTCAATTTCAGCTCCTCCTACTAAAAATCTTATGAAAATCCAAAGTAATCGAAGTGAATATCAACAAAATTTACTCAAATTCTGCATCTGTAACTAAAAATCGGAAAAAAATTCAAAAAGATTTAATTTAATTTCGCCAAAATTTCTTCAATTTCAGCTCCTCCTACTAAAAATCTTAAGAAAATCCAAATTAATCGAAGTGAATATCAACTAAATTTACTCAAATTCTGCACCTTTAACTAAAAATCATAAAAAAAATGCAAAAAGATTTAATTTAATTTCACAAAAATTTCATCAATTTCAGCATTTCCTCCTAAAAATCTTAAGAAAATCCAAAAGAATCTAAGTGAATATCAACTAAATTTACTCAAATTCTGCACCTTTAACTAAAAATCATAAAAAAATTCAAAAAGATTTAATTTAATTTCGCCAAAATTTCTTCAATTTCAGCTCCTTCTACTAAAAATCTTATGAAAATCCAAAGTAATCGAAGTGAATATCAACAAAATTTACTCAAATTCTCCATCTGTAACTAAAAATCGGAAAAAAATTCAAAAAGATTTAATTTAATTTCGCCAAAATTTCTTCAATTTCAGCTCCTTCTACTAAAAATCTTATGAAAATCCAAAGTAATCGAAGTGAATATCAACAAAATTTACTCAAATTCTGCATCTGTAACTAAAAATCGGAAAAAAATTCAAAAAGATTTAATTTAATTTCGCCAAAATTTCTTCAATTTCAGCTCCTCCTACTAAAAATCTTAAGAAAATCCAAATTAATCGAAGTGAATATCAACTAAATTTACTCAAATTCTGCACCTTTAACTAAAAATCATAAAAAAAATGCAAAAAGATTTAATTTAATTTCACAAAAATTTCAACAATTACAGCATTTCCTCCTAAAAATCTTAAGAAAATCCAAAAGAATCTAAGTGAATATCAACTAAATTTACTCAAATTCTGCACCTTTAACTAAAAATCATAAAAAAATTCAAAAAGATTTAATTTAATTTCGCCAAAATTTCTTCAATTTCAGCTCCTTCTACTAAAAATCTTATGAAAATCCAAAGTAATCGAAGTGAATATCAACAAAATTTACTCAAATTCTCCATCTGTAACTAAAAATCGGAAAAAAATTCAAAAAGATTTAATTTAATTTCGCCAAAATTTCTTCAATTTCAGCTCCTTCTACTAAAAATCTTATGAAAATCCAAAGGAATCGAAGTAAATATCAACTTAATTTACTCTAATGCTGCATCTGTAACTAAAAATCATAAAAAATTTCAAAGATTTAATTCAATTTCACCAAAATTTTTTCAATTTCAGTTCCTCCTACTAAAAATCTTAAGAAAATCCAAAAGAATCGAACTGAATATCAACTAAATTTACTCAAATTCTGCACCTTTAACTAAAAATCATAAAAAATTTCAAAAAGATTTAATTCAATTTCACCAAAATTTTTTCAATTTCAGTTCCTCCTACAAAAAATCTTACGAAAATCCAAAAGAATCCAAGTGAATATCAACTAAATATACTCAAATTCTGCACCTTTAACTAAAAATCGTAAAAAAAAATGCAAAAAGATTTAATTTAAATTCACAAAAATTTCAACAATTTCAGCTCTTCCTCCTAAAAATCTTAAGAAAAACCAAAAGAATCGAAGTGAATATCAACTAAATTTACTCAAATTCTGCACCTTTAACTAAAAATCATAAAAATTTTAAAAAGGTTTAATTCAATTTCACCAAAATTTCTTCAATTTCAGCTCCTTCTACTAAAAATCTTGTGAAAATCCAAAGTAATCGAAGTGAATATTAACTAAATTTACTCAAATTCTGCACCTTTAACTAAAAATCGTAAAAAAATTCAAAAAGATTTAATTTAATTTCACTAAAATTTCTTCAATTTCAGCTCCTTCTACTAAAAATCTTATGAAAATCCAAAGTAATCGAAGTGAATATCAACTAAATTTACTCAAATTTTGCACCTTTAACTAAAAATCGTAAAAAAATTCAAAAAGATTTAATTTAATTTCGCCAAAATTTCTTCAATTTCAGCTCCTTCTACTAAAAATCTTATGAAAATCCAAAGTAATCGAAGTGAATATCAACTAAATTTACTCCAATTCTGCACCTTTAACTAAAAATCATAAAAAAAAATGCAAAAAGATTTAATTTAATTTCACAAAAATTTCATCAATTTCAGCTTTTCCTCCTAAAAATCTTAAGAAAATCCAAAAGAATCTAAGTGAATATCAACTAAATTTACTCAAATTCTGCACCTTTAACTAAAAATCATAAAAAAATTCAAAAAGATTTAATTTAATTTCGCCAAAATTTCTTCAATTTCAGCTCCTTCTACTAAAAATCTTATGATAATCCAAAGTAATCGAAGTGAATATCAACAAAATTTACTCAAATTCTGCATCTGTAACTAAAAATCGGAAAAAAATTCAAAAAGAATTAATTTAATTTCGCCAAAATTTCTTCAATTTCAGCTCCTCCTACTAAAAATCTTAAGAAAATCCAAATTAATCGAAGTGAATATCAACTAAATTTACTCAAATTCTGCACCTTTAACTAAAAATCATAAAAAAAAATGCAAAAAGATTTAATTTAATTTCACAAAAATTTCATCAATTTCAGCTTTTCCTCCTAAAAATCTTAAGAAAATCCAAAAGAATCTAAGTGAATATCAACTAAATTTACTCAAATTCTGCACCTTTAACTAAAAATCATAAAAAAATTCAAAAAGATTTAATTTAATTTCACCCAAATTTTTTCAATTTCCGCTCCCCCTACTAAAAATCTTATGAAAATCCAAAGGAATCAAAGTGAATATCAACAAAATTTACCCAAATTCTCCATCTGTAACTAAAAATCGGAAAAAAATTCAAAAAGATTTAATTTAATTTCGCCAAAATTTCTTCAATTTCAGCTCCTCCTACTAAAAATCTTATGAAAATCCAAAGTAATCGAAGTGAATATCAACAAAATTTACTCAAATTCTGCATCTGTAACTAAAAATCGGAAAAAAATTCAAAAAGATTTAATTTAATTTCGCCAAAATTTCTTCAATTTCAGCTCCTCCTACTAAAAATCTTAAGAAAATCCAAATTAATCGAAGTGAATATCAACTAAATTTACTCAAATTCTGCACCTTTAACTAAAAATCATAAAAAAAATGCAAAAAGATTTAATTTAATTTCACAAAAATTTCATCAATTTCAGCATTTCCTCCTAAAAATCTTAAGAAAATCCAAAAGAATCTAAGTGAATATCAACTAAATTTACTCAAATTCTGCACCTTTAACTAAAAATCATAAAAAAATTCAAAAAGATTTAATTTAATTTCGCCAAAATTTCTTCAATTTCAGCTCCTTCTACTAAAAATCTTATGAAAATCCAAAGTAATCGAAGTGAATATCAACAAAATTTACTCAAATTCTCCATCTGTAACTAAAAATCGGAAAAAAATTCAAAAAGATTTAATTTAATTTCGCCAAAATTTCTTCAATTTCAGCTCCTCCTACTAAAAATCTTATGAAAATCCAAAGTAATCGATGTGAATATCAACAAAATTTACTCAAATTCTGCATCTGTAACTAAAAATCGGAAAAAAATTCAAAAAGATTTAATTTAATTTCGCCAAAATTTCTTCAATTTCAGCTCCTCCTACTAAAAATCTTAAGAAAATCCAAATTAATCGAAGTGAATATCAACTAAATTTACTCAAATTCTGCACCTTTAACTAAAAATCATAAAAAAAATGCAAAAAGATTTAATTTAATTTCACAAAAATTTCAACAATTTCAGCATTTCCTCCTAAAAATCTTAAGAAAATCCAAAAGAATCTAAGTGAATATCAACTAAATTTACTCAAATTCTGCACCTTTAACTAAAAATCATAAAAAAATTCAAAAAGATTTAATTTAATTTCGCCAAAATTTCTTCAATTTCAGCTCCTTCTACTACAAATCTTATCAAAATCCAAAGTAATCGAAGTGAATATCAACAAAATTTACTCAAATTCTCCATCTGTAACTAAAAATCGGAAAAAAATTCAAAAAGATTTAATTTAATTTCGCCAAAATTTCTTCAATTTCAGCTCCACCTACTAAAAATCTTATGAAAATCCAAAGTAATCGAAGTGATTATCAACAAAATTTACTCAAATTCTGCATCTGTAACTAAAAATCGGAAAAAAATTCAAAAAGATTTAATTTAATTTCGCCAAAATTTCTTCAATTTCAGCTCCTCCTACTAAAAATCTTAAGAAAATCCAAATTAATCGAAGTGAATATCAACTAAATTTACTCAAATTCTGCACCTTTAACTAAAAATCATAAAAAAAAATGCAAAAAGATTTAATTTAATTTCGCCAAAATTTCTTCAATTTCAGCTCCTTCTACTAAAAAACCTTATGAAAATCCAAAGTAATCGAAGTGAATATCAACTAAATTTACTCAAATTCTGCACCTTTAACTAAAAATTATAAAAAAAAATGCAAAAAGATTTAATTTAATTTCACAAAAATTTCATCAATTTCAGCTTTTCCTCCTAAAAATCTTAAGAAAATCCAAAAGAATCTAAGTGAATATCAACTAAATTTACTCAAATTCTGCACCTTTAACTAAATATCATAAAAAAATTCAAAAAGATTTAATTTCATTTCGCCAAAATTTCTTCAATTTCAGCTCCTTCTACTAAAAATCTTATGAAAATCCAAACCCCTACAGCACATTTTGTTGCAGAAATGTTGCACAAAAGTTGCAGAACATTGCAATGTTGCCGTTTGGTTGCGACTTGCATTGCAATATTACTGCAAAATTGTGGAAACATTCCCGTGCAATATTTCAACGGCCAGATTTGTGCAATGTTACAGAAATATTGCGCACACATTCCCGTGTAACATTGCTATGGCCACGTTTGTGCAATGTTTCAGGAATATTGCCCAAATGTTGAAGTGCAATATTACAATGGCCAAGTTTGTGCAATATTTCGGGAATATTCCGCACAACTTGCCGTGCAATATTACAATGGCCAAGTTTGTGCAATATTTCGGGAATATTCCGCACAACTTGCCGTGCAATATTACAATGGCCAAGTTTGTGCAATATTTAAGAAATATTACGCACACATTGCCGTGAAATATTGCGCATATACTGAGGTATAATCCACGCGAAACGTTTCAGCAATGAAACCGCAATAAATCCGGAATTTCGCGGAGCGATCCCGAATTGTCGACACGCAGAATACAGTCTAAGATTCCACAGGCTACCACCGAGGAAATGTATGCGAACGAGGACATTATTTGACAAAAAAAATAATACGATTATTTAATTAACACCATCGAGTTTAAACAAATTCATAAATAATATTCAGCCAAAAAATTTATAAAAAGTGTTACACGTGCCAAATACTGCCGATCTCCCTCCCATTACCGTTTAATTGATTACATCTAATTAGAACGTTCCGAATTATCGAGGGAAAAAAACTAAGTCCGGATTTATTGCGGTTTCGTTGCTGAAATCTTGCACATATCTTGCGAGTACATCTTGCAACATATGTGCAAGATTTCAGCAATGAAACCGCAATAAATCCGGACTTAGTTTTTTTCCCTCGACAATTCGGAACGTTCTAATTAGATATAATCAATTAAACGGTAATGGTAGGGAGACTGGCAGCAATTGGCACGTGTAACACTTTTTATAAATTTTTTGTTGAATATTATTTATAAGATTGTTTAAACTCGATGGTGTTAATTAAATAATCGTATTATTTTTTTTGTCAAATAATGTCCTTGTTCGCATACATTTCCTCGGTGGTAACCTTTGGAATCTTAGACTGTATTCTGCGTGTCGACAATTCGGGTTCGCTCCACGAAATTCCGGATTTATTGCGGTTTCATTGCTGAAATCTTGCACATATCTTGCGAGTACATCTTGCAACATATTTGTGTCTCGATAATTCGGAACGTTCTAATTAGATGTAATCAATTAAACGGTAATGGGAGGAAGATCGGCAGTATTTGGCACGTGTAACACTTTTTATAAATTTTTTGGCTGAATATTAGTTATGAATTTGTTTAAACTCGATGGTGTTAATTAAATAATCGTATTAATACTTATATCACATATGTGAACAGACAGAATGCAGTGTTACATTTCACATGCAAACTCCGAGGGAATATTTGTAAACACGGACAATATGTGATATATGTAATTAATACAATTAGTTAATTAACACTATAAGGTTTAAGCGAACTATTATTCTGTATACAGCAATAAATGATATTTGTAAAGAAGTCTGAGCTGTGAAATGCAAATCCACAAACACTAAAGACTAGAAAATAAAAAAATATATACAAAAAATTTATGTAGAAAAATGTTTAAAAAAATTATGTTTAAAATGTAGAAAAATTATTTTCTTGTACTACGCAGGATATTTCATAATAAAATATGAATATACTTAATACATCATCAAGCGTTGAAATTAATTTGTTGTAAGATATCCGGCTCCACGATTAGGGAGATGTAATGGGGATTGTCAAAACGAATCTTCTATTTTGAATAATTTGAGGTAAAACTGATGCACGGTAGGAGTATAAGATAGAATACATAAGCAATATTCTCAATCACAGGTTGTAGCTGCAGCGGGATAGTGTTCGTCTACGGTGCTCGAGGTCATGGTTTCGAATCTCGTTTGGGGTAAAAAAATTTCTAATTAAAAAAAATACTCTGACGTTATAGGTACTACTACGATTCTGCACGCATTCATGTCGTCGCGTCCATCAAAACCACGGTATACAATTTTTTCCACTTTCCTACCGATATTTTTATTTTTGGCACTACTGCCCGAAACGTTGCCTGACCATTGCTGTAAAATCTCAGAAATGATGCGCTACCATTGCTGTAAAATCTCAGAAATGTTGCACTACCATTGCTGTAAAATCTCAGAAATGTTGCACTACCATTGCTGTAAAATCTCAGAAATGTTGCGCTACCATTGCTGTAATATCTCGAAGCAATGTTGCAGAAATATATCCTGCAATGTTGCACAGGTGCGGACATAGCAATTTACTTGTAACTTTTCGGCAATATTGCGTGCAATATTTCAAATATGAAACCGCAACGTAACTGAAACATTTCGGCAACAAATGTGCTGTGGGGGAAGTAATCGAAGTGAATATCAACAAAATTTACTCAAATTCTGCATCTGTAACTAAAAATCGGAAAAAAATTCAAAAAGATTTAATTTAATTTCGCGAAAATTTCTTCAATTTCAGCTCCTCCTACTAAAAATCTTAAGAAAATCCAAATTAATCGAAGTGAATATCAACTAAATTTACTCAAATTCTGCACCTTTAACTAAAAATCATAAAAAAAATGCAAAAAGATTTAATTTAATTTCACAAAAATTTCAACAATTACAGCATTTCCTCCTAAAAATCTTAAGAAAATCCAAAAGAATCTAAGTGAATATCAACTAAATTTACTCAAATTCTGCACCTTTAACTAAAAATCATAAAAAAATTCAAAAAGATTTAATTTAATTTCGCCAAAATTTCTTCAATTTCAGCTCCTTCTACTAAAAATCTTATGAAAATCCAAAGTAATCGAAGTGAATATCAACAAAATTTACTCAAATTCTCCATCTGTAACTAAAAATCGGAAAAAAATTCAAAAAGATTTAATTTAATTTCGCTAAAATTTCTTCAATTTCAGCTCCTCCTACTAAAAATCTTATGAAAATCCAAAGGAATCGAAGTAAATATCAACTTAATTTACTCTAATGCTGCATCTGTAACTAAAAATCATAAAAAATTTCAAAGATTTAATTCAATTTCACCAAAATTTTTTCAATTTCAGTTCCTCCTACTAAAAATCTTAAGAAAATCCAAAAGAATCGAAGTGAATATCAACTAAATTTACTCAAATTCTGCACCTTTAACTAAAAATCGTAAAAAAAATTCAAAAAGATTTAATTTAATTTCGCCAAAATTTCTTCAATTTCAGCTCCTTCTACTAAAAATCTTATGAAAATCCAAAGGAATCGAAGTAAATATCAACTTAATTTACTCTAATGCTGCATCTGTAACTAAAAATCATAAAAAATTTCAAAGATTTAATTCAATTTCACCAAAATTTTTTCAATTTCAGTTCCTCCTACTAAAAATCTTAAGAAAATCCAAAAGAATCGAAGCGAATATCAACTAAATTTACTCAAATTCTGCACCTTTAACTAAAAATCATAAAAAATTTCAAAAAGATTTAATTCAATTTCACCAAAATTTTTTCAATTTCAGTTCCTCCTACAAAAAATCTTAAGAAAATCCAAAAGAATCCAAGTGAATATCAACTAAATTTACTCAAATTCTGCACCTTTAACTAAAAATCGTAAAAAAAATGCAAAAAGATTTAATTTAAATTCACAAAAATTTCAACAATTTCAGCTCTTCCTCCTAAAAATCTTAAGAAAAACCAAAAGAATCGAAGTGAATATCAACTAAATTTACTCAAATTCTGCACCTTTAACTAAAAATCATAAAAATTTTAAAAAGGTTTAATTCAATTTCACCAAAATTTCTTCAATTTCAGCTCCTTCTACTAAAAATCTTGTGAAAATCCAAAGTAATCGAAGTGAATATTAACTAAATTTACTCAAATTCTGCACCTTTAACTAAAAATCGTAAAAAAATTCAAAAAGATTTAATTTAATTTCACTAAAATTTCTTCAATTTCAGCTCCTTCTACTAAAAATCTTATGAAAATCTAAAGTAATCGAAGTGGATATCAACTAAATTTACTCAAATTTTGCACCTTTAACTAAAAATCGTAAAAAAATTCAAAAAGATTTAATTTAATTTCGCCAAAATTTCTTCAATTTCAGCTCCTTCTACTAAAAATCTTATAAAATCCAAAGTAATCGAAGTGAATATCAACTAAATTTACTCCAATTCTGCACCTTTAACTAAAAATCATAAAAAAAAATGCAAAAAGATTTAATTTAATTTCACAAAAATTTCATCAATTTCAGCTTTTCCTCCTAAAAATCTTAAGAAAATCCAAAAGAATCTAAGTGAATATCAACTAAATTTACTCAAATTCTGCACCTTTAACTAAAAATCATAAAAAAATTCAAAAAGATTTAATTTAATTTCGCCAAAATTTCTTCAATTTCAGCTCCTTCTACTAAAAATCTTATGAAAATCCAAAGTAATCGAAGTGAATATCAACAAAATTTACTCAAATTCTGCATCTGTAACTAAAAATCGGAAAAAAATTCAAAAAGAATTAATTTAATTTCGCCAAAATTTCTTCAATTTCAGCTCCTCCTACTAAAAATCTTAAGAAAATCCAAATTAATCGAAGTGAATATCAACTAAATTTACTCAAATTCTGCACCTTTAACTAAAAATCATAAAAAAAATGCAAAAAGATTTAATTTAATTTCACAAAAATTTCATCAATTTCAGCTTTTCCTCCTAAAAATCTTAAGAAAATCCAAATTAATCGAAGTGAATATCAACTAAATTTACTCAAATTCTGCACCTTTAACTAAAAATCATAAAAAAAAATGCAAAAAGATTTAATTTAATTTCACAAAAATTTCAACAATTTCAGCTGTTCCTCCTAAAAATCTTATGAAAATCCAAAAGAATCTAAGTGAATATCAACTAAATTTACTCAAATTCTGCACCTTTAACTAAAAATCATAAAAAAATTCAAAAAAATTTAATTTAATTTCGCCAAAATTTCTTCAATTTCAGCTCCTTCTACTAAAAATCTTATGAAAATCCAAAGTAATCGAAGTGAATATCAACTAAATTTACTCAAATTCTGCACCTATAACTAAAAATCATAAAAAAAAAATTGCAAAAAGATTTAATTTAATTTCACAAAAATTTCATCAATTTCAGCTTTTCCTCCTAAAAATCTTAAGAAAATCCAAAAGAATCTAAGTGAATATCAACTAAATTTACTCAAATTCTGCACCTTTAACTAAAAATCATAAAAAAATTCAAAAAGATTTAATTTCATTTCGCCAAAATTTCTTCAATTTCAGCTCCTCCTACTAAAAATCTTAAGAAAATCCAAATTAATCGAAGTGAATATCAACTAAATTTACTCAAATTCTGCACCTTTAACTAAAAATCATAAAAAAAAATGCAAAAAGATTTAATTTAATTTCACAAAAATTTCAACAATTTCAGCATTTCCTCCTAAAAATCTTAAGAAAATCCAAAAGAATCTAAGTGAATATCAACTAAATTAACTCAAATTCTGCACCTTTAACTAAAAATCATAAAAAAATTCAAAAAGGTTTAATTCAATTTCACCCAAATTATTTCAATTTCAACTCCTTCTACTAAAAATCATATGAAAATCCAAAGGAATCGAAGTGAATATGAACTAAATTTACTCAAATTCTTGCACCTTTAACTAAAATTCGTAAAAAAAAATGCAAAAAGATTTAATTTCATTTCGCCAAAATTTCTTCAATTTCAGCTCCTCCTACTAAAAATCTTAAGAAAATCCAAATTAATCGAAGTGAATATCAACTAAATTTACTCAAATTCTGCACCTTTAACTAAAAATCATAAAAAAAATGCAAAAAGATTTAATTTAATTTCACAAAAATTTCATCAATTTCAGCATTTCCTCCTAAAAATCTTAAGAAAATCCAAAAGAATCTAAGTGAATATCAACTAAATTTACTCAAATTCTGCACCTTTAACTAAAAATCATAAAAAAATTCAAAAAGATTTAATTTAATTTCGCCAAAATTTCTTCAATTTCAGCTCCTTCTACTAAAAATCTTATGAAAATCCAAAGTAATCGAAGTGAATATCAACAAAATTTACTCAAATTCTGCATCTGTAACTAAAAATCGGAAAAAAATTCAAAAAGATTTAATTTAATTTCGCCAAAATTTCTTCAATTTCAGCTCCTTCTACTAAAAATCTTATGAAAATCCAAAGGAATCGAAGTAAATATCAACTTAATTTACTCTAATGCTGCATCTGTAACTAAAAATCATAAAAAATTTCAAAGATTTAATTCAATTTCACCAAAATTTTTTCAATTTCAGTTCCTCCTACTAAAAATCTTAAGAAAATCCAAAAGAATCGAAGTGAATATCAACTAAATTTACTCAAATTCTGCACCTTTAACTAAAAATCGTAAAAAAATTCAAAAAGATTTAATTTAATTTCACAAAAATTTCAACAATTACAGCATTTCCTCCTAAAAATCTTAAGAAAATCCAAAAGAATCTAAGTGAATATCAACTAAATTTACTCAAATTCTGCACCTTTAACTAAAAATCATAAAAAAATTCAAAAAGATTTAATTTAATTTCGCCAAAATTTCTTCAATTTCAGCTCCTTCTACTAAAAATCTTATGAAAATCCAAAGTAATCGAAGTGAATATCAACAAAATTTACTCAAATTTTGCATCTGTAACTAAAAATCGGAAAAAAATTCAAAAAGATTTAATTTAATTTCGCCAAAATTTCTTCAATTTCAGCTCCTCCTACTAAAAATCTTAAGAAAATCCAAATTAATCGAAGTGAATATCAACTAAATTTACTCAAATTCTGCACCTTTAACTAAAAATCATAAAAAAAATGCAAAAAGATTTAATTTAATTTCACAAAAATTTCAACAATTTCAGCATTTCCTCCTAAAAATCTTTAGAAAATCCAAAAGAATCTAAGTGAATATCAACTAAATTTACTCAAATTCTGCACCTTTAACTAAAAATCATAAAAAAATTCAAAAAGATTTAATTAAATTTCGCCAAAATTTCTTCAATTTCAGCTCCTTCTACTACAAATCTTATCAAAATCCAAAGTAATCGAAGTGAATATCAACAAAATTTACTCAAATTCTCCATCTGTAACTAAAAATCGGAAAAAAATTCAAAAAGATTTAATTTAATTTCGCCAAAATTTCTTCAATTTCAGCTTTTCCTCCTAAAAATCTTAAGAAAATCCAAAAGAATCTAAGTGAATATCAACTAAATTTACTCAAATTCTGCACCTTTAACTAAATATCATAAAAAAATTCAAAAAGATTTAATTTCATTTCGCCAAAATTTCTTCAATTTCAGCTCCTTCTACTAAAAATCTTATGAAAATCCAAAGTAATCGAAGTGAATCTCAACAAAATTTACTCAAATTCTGCATCTGTAACTAAAAATCGGAAAAAAATTCAAAAAGATTTAATTTAATTTCGCCAAAATTTCTTCAATTTCAGCTCCTCCTACTAAAAATCTTAAGAAAATCCAAATTAATCGAAGTGAATATCAACTAAATTTACTCAAATTCTGCACCTTTAACTAAAAATCATAAAAAAAAATGCAAAAAGATTTAATTTAATTTCACAAAAATTTCAACAATTTCAGCATTTCCTCCTAAAAATCTTTAGAAAATCCAAAAGAATCTAAGTGAATATCAACTAAATTTACTCAAATTCTGCACCTTTAACTAAAAATCATAAAAAAATTCAAAAAGATTTAATTAAATTTCGCCAAAATTTCTTCAATTTCAGCTCCTTCTACTACAAATCTTATCAAAATCCAAAGTAATCGAAGTGAATATCAACAAAATTTACTCAAATTCTCCATCTGTAACTAAAAATCGGAAAAAAATTCAAAAAGATTTAATTTAATTTCGCCAAAATTTCTTCAATTTCAGCTTTTCCTCCTAAAAATCTTAAGAAAATCCAAAAGAATCTAAGTGAATATCAACTAAATTTACTCAAATTCTGCACCTTTAACTAAATATCATAAAAAAATTCAAAAAGATTTAATTTCATTTCGCCAAAATATCTTCAATTTCAGCTCCTTCTACTAAAAATCTTATGAAAATCCAAAGTAATCGAAGTGAATATCAACAAAATTTACTCAAATTCTGCATCTGTAACTAAAAATCGGAAAAAAATTCAAAAAGATTTAATTTAATTTCGCCAAAATTTCTTCAATTTCAGCTCCTCCTACTAAAAATCTTAAGAAAATCCAAATTAATCGAAGTGAATATCAACTAAATTTACTCAAATTCTGCACCTTTAACTAAAAATCATAAAAAAAATGCAAAAAGATTTAATTTAATTTCACAAAAATTTCAACAATTACAGCATTTCCTCCTAAAAATCTTAAGAAAATCCAAAAGAATCTAAGTGAATATCAACTAAATTTACTCAAATTCTGCACCTTTAACTAAAAATCATAAAAAAATTCAAAAAGATTTAATTTAATTTCGCCAAAATTTCTTCAATTTCAGCTCCTTCTACTAAAAATCTTATGAAAATCCAAAGTAATCGAAGTGAATATCAACAAAATTTACTCAAATTCTCCATCTGTAACTAAAAATCGGAAAAAAATTCAAAAAGATTTAATTTAATTTCGCCAAAATTTCGTCAATTTCAGCTCCTCCTACTAAAAATCTTATGAAAATCCAAAGTAATCGAAGTGAATATCAACAAAATTTACTCAAATTCTGCATCTGTAACTAAAAATCGGAAAAAAATTCAAAAAGATTTAATTTAATTTCGCCAAAATTTCTTCAATTTCAGCTCCTCCTACTAAAAATCTTAAGAAAATCCAAATTAATCGAAGTGAATATCAACTAAATTTACTCAAATTCTGCACCTTTAACTAAAAATCATAAAAAAAAATGCAAAAAGATTTAATTTAATTTCACAAAAATTTCAACAATTTCAGCTGTTCCTCCTAAAAATCTTATGAAAATCCAAAAGAATCTAAGTGAATATCAACTAAATTTACTCAAATTCTGCACCTTTAACTAAAAATCATAAAAAAATTCAAAAAAATTTAATTTAATTTCACCCAAATTATTTCAATTTCAACTCCTTCTACTAAAAATCATATGAAAATCCAAAGGAATCGAAGTGAATATGAACTAAATTTACTCAAATTCTTGCACCTTTAACTAAAATTCGTAAAAAAAAATGCAAAAAGATTTAATTTCATTTCGCCAAAATTTCTTCAATTTCAGCTCCTCCTACTAAAAATCTTAAGAAAATCCAAATTAATCGAAGTGAATATCAACTAAATTTACTCAAATTCTGCACCTTTAACTAAAAATCATAAAAAAAAATGCAAAAAGATTTAATTTAATTTCACAAAAATTTCAACAATTTCAGCATTTCCTCCTAAAAATCTTAAGAAAATCCAAAAGAATCTAAGTGAATATCAACTAAATTAACTCAAATTCTGCACCTTTAACTAAAAATCATAAAAAAATTCAAAAAGATTTAATTCAATTTCACCCAAATTATTTCAATTTCAACTCCTTCTACTAAAAATCATATGAAAATCCAAAGGAATCGAAGTGAATATGAACTAAATTTACTCAAATTCTTGCACCTTTAACTAAAATTCGTAAAAAAAAATGCAAAAAGATTTCATTTAATTTCACAAAAATTTCATCAATTTCAGCTGTTCCTCCTAAAAATCTTAAGAAAATCCAAAAGAATCTAAGTGAATATCAACTAAATTTACTCAAATTCTGCACCTTTAACTAAAAATCATAAAAAAATTCAAAAAAATTTAATTTAATTTCGCCAAAATTTCTTCAATTTCAGCTCCTTCTACTAAAAATCTTATGAAAATCCAAAGTAATCGAAGTGAATATCAACTAAATTTACTCAAATTCTGCACCTATAACTAAAAATCATAAAAAAAAAATGCAAAAAGATTTAATTTAATTTCACAAAAATTTCATCAATTTCAGCTTTTCCTCCTAAAAATCTTAAGAAAATCCAAAAGAATCTAAGTGAATATCAACTAAATTTACTCAAATTCTGCACCTTTAACTAAAAATCATAAAAAAATTCAAAAAGATTTAATTTCATTTCGCCAAAATTTCTTCAATTTCAGCTCCTCCTACTAAAAATCTTAAGAAAATCCAAATTAATCGAAGTGAATATCAACTAAATTTACTCAAATTCTGCACCTTTAACTAAAAATCATAAAAAAAAATGCAAAAAGATTTAATTTAATTTCACAAAAATTTCAACAATTTCAGCATTTCCCCTAAAAATCTTAAGAAAATCCAAAAGAATCTAAGTGAATATCAACTAAATTAACTCAAATTCTGCACCTTTAACTAAAAATCATAAAAAAATTCAAAAAGATTTAATTCAATTTCACCCAAATTATTTCAATTTCAACTCCTTCTACTAAAAATCATATGAAAATCCAAAGGAATCGAAGTGAATATGAACTAAATTTACTCAAATTCTTGCACCTTTAACTAAAATTCGTAAAAAAAAAATGCAAAAAGATTTAATTTCATTTCGCCAAAATTTCTTCAATTTCAGCTCCTCCTACTAAAAATCTTAAGAAAATCCAAATTAATCGAAGTGAATATCAACTAAATTTACTCAAATTCTGCACCTTTAACTAAAAATCATAAAAAAAATGCAAAAAGATTTAATTTAATTTCACAAAAATTTCATCAATTTCAGCATTTCCTCCTAAAAATCTTAAGAAAATCCAAAAGAATCTAAGTGAATATCAACTAAATTTACTCAAATTCTGCACCTTTAACTAAAAATCATAAAAAAATTCAAAAAGATTTAATTTAATTTCGCCAAAATTTCTTCAATTTCAGCTCCTTCTACTAAAAATCTTATGAAAATCCAAAGTAATCGAAGTGAATATCAACAAAATTTACTCAAATTCTGCATCTGTAACTAAAAATCGGAAAAAAATTCAAAAAGATTTAATTTAATTTCGCCAAAATTTCTTCAATTTCAGCTCCTCCTACTAAAAATCTTATGAAAATCCAAATTAATCGAAGTGAATATCAACTAAATTTACTCAAATTCTGCACCTTTAACTAAAAATCATAAAAAAAATGCAAAAAGATTTAATTTAATTTCACAAAAATTTCAACAATTTCAGCATTTCCTCCTAAAAATCTTAAGAAAATCCAAAAGAATCTAAGTGAATATCAACTAAATTTACTCAAATTCTGCACCTTTAACTAAAAATCATAAAAAAATTCAAAAAGATTTAATTAAATTTCGCCAAAATTTCTTCAATTTCAGCTCCTTCTACTACAAATCTTATCAAATTCCAAAGTAATCGAAGTGAATATCAACAAAATTTACTCAAATTCTCCATCTGTAACTAAAAATCGGAAAAAAATTCAAAAAGATTTAATTTAATTTCGCCAAAATTTCTTCAATTTCAGCTTTTCCTCCTAAAAATCTTAAGAAAATCCAAAAGAATCTAAGTGAATATCAACTAAATTTACTCAAATTCTGCACCTTTAACTAAATATCATAAAAAAATTCAAAAAGATTTAATTTCATTTCGCCAAAATTTCTTCAATTTCAGCTCCTTCTACTAAAAATCTTATGAAAATCCAAAGTAATCGAAGTGAATATCAACAAAATTTACTCAAATTCTGCATCTGTAACTAAAAATCGGAAAAAAATTCAAAAAGATTTAATTTAATTTCGCCAAAATTTCTTCAATTTCAGCTCCTCCTACTAAAAATCTTAAGAAAATCCAAATTAATCGAAGTGAATATCAACTAAATTTACTCAAATTCTGCACCTTTAACTAAAAATCATAAAAAAAAATGCAAAAAGATTTAATTTAATTTCACAAAAATTTCAACAATTTCAGCATTTCCTCCTAAAAATCTTAAGAAAATCCAAAAGAATCTAAGTGAATATCAACTAAATTAACTCAAATTCTGCACCTTTAACTAAAAATCATAAAAAAATTCAAAAAGATTTAATTCAATTTCACCCAAATTATTTCAATTTCAACTCCTTCTACTAAAAATCATATGAAAATCCAAAGGAATCGAAGTGAATATGAACTAAATTTACTCAAATTCTTGCACCTTTAACTAAAATTCGTAAAAAAAAATGCAAAAAGATTTAATTTCATTTCGCCAAAATTTCTTCAATTTCAGCTCCTCCTACTAAAAATCTTAAGAAAATCCAAATTAATCGAAGTGAATATCAACTAAATTTACTCAAATTCTGCACCTTTAACTAAAAATCATAAAAAAAATGCAAAAAGATTTAATTTAATTTCACAAAAATTTCATCAATTTCAGCATTTCCTCCTAAAAATCTTAAGAAAATCCAAAAGAATCTAAGTGAATATCAACTAAATTTACTCAAATTCTGCACCTTTAACTAAAAATCATAAAAAAATTCAAAAAGATTTAATTTAATTTCGCCAAAATTTCTTCAATTTCAGCTCCTTCTACTAAAAATCTTATGAAAATCCAAAGTAATCGAAGTGAATATCAACAAAATTTACTCAAATTCTGCACCTTTAACTAAAAATCATAAAAAAATTCAAAAAGATTTAATTTAATTTCGCCAAAATTTCTTCAATTTCAGCTCCTCCTACTAAAAATCTTAAGAAAATCCAAATTAATCGAAGTGAATATCAACTAAATTTACTCAAATTCTGCACCTTTAACTAAAAATCATAAAAAAAATGCAAAAAGATTTAATTTAATTTCACAAAAATTTCATCAATTTCAGCATTTCCTCCTAAAAATCTTAAGAAAATCCAAAAGAATCTAAGTGAATATCAACTAAATTTACTCAAATTCTGCACCTTTAACTAAAAATCATAAAAAAATTCAAAAAGATTTAATTTAATTTCGCCAAAATTTCTTCAATTTCAGCTCCTTCTACTAAAAATCTTATGAAAATCCAAAGTAATCGAAGTGAATATCAACAAAATTTACTCAAATTCTGCATCTGTAACTAAAAATCGGAAAAAAATTCAAAAAGATTTAATTTAATTTCGCCAAAATTTCTTCAATTTCAGCTCCTCCTACTAAAAATCTTAAGAAAATCCAAATTAATCGAAGTGAATATCAACTAAATTTACTCAAATTCTGCACCTTTAACTAAAAATCATAAAAAAAATGCAAAAAGATTTAATTTAATTTCACAAAAATTTCAACAATTTCAGCATTTCCTCCTAAAAATCTTAAGAAAATCCAAAAGAATCTAAGTGAATATCAACTAAATTTACTCAAATTCTGCACCTTTAACTAAAAATCATAAAAAAATTCAAAAAGATTTAATTAAATTTCGCCAAAATTTCTTCAATTTCAGCTCCTTCTACTACAAATCTTATCAAAATCCAAAGTAATCGAAGTGAATATCAACAAAATTTACTCAAATTCTCCATCTGTAACTAAAAATCGGAAAAAAATTCAAAAAGATTTAATTTAATTTCGCCAAAATTTCTTCAATTTCAGCTTTTCCTCCTAAAAATCTTAAGAAAATCCAAAAGAATCTAAGTGAATATCAACTAAATTTACTCAAATTCTGCATCTGTAACTAAAAATCGGAAAAAAATTCAAAAAGATTTAATTTAATTTCGCCAAAATTTCTTCAATTTCAGCTCCTCCTACTAAAAATCTTAAGAAAATCCAAATTAATCGAAGTGAATATCAACTAAATTTACTCAAATTCTGCACCTTTAACTAAAAATCATAAAAAAAAATGCAAAAAGATTTAATTTAATTTCACAAAAATTTCAACAATTTCAGCTGTTCCTCCTAAAAATCTTAAGAAAATCCAAAAGAATCTAAGTGAATATCAACTAAATTAACTCAAATTCTGCACCTTTAACTAAAAATCATAAAAAAATTCAAAAAGATTTAATTCAATTTCACCCAAATTATTTCAATTTCAACTCCTTCTACTAAAAATCATATGAAAATCCAAAGGAATCGAAGTGAATATGAACTAAATTTACTCAAATTCTTGCACCTTTAACTAAAATTCGTAAAAAAAAATGCAAAAAGATTTCATTTAATTTCACAAAAATTTCATCAATTTCAGCTGTTCCTCCTAAAAATCTTATGAAAATCCAAAAGAATCTAAGTGAATATCAACTAAATTTACTCAAATTCTGCACCTTTAACTAAAAATCATAAAAAAATTCAAAAAAATTTAATTTAATTTCTCCAAAATTTCTTCAATTTCAGCTCCTTCTACTAAAAATCTTATGAAAATCCAAAGTAATCGAAGTGAATATCAACTAAATTTACTCAAATTCTGCACCTATAACTAAAAATCATAAAAAAAAAATGCAAAAAGATTTAATTTAATTTCACAAAAATTTCATCAATTTCAGCTTTTCCTCCTAAAAATCTTAAGAAAATCCAAAAGAATCTAAGTGAATATCAACTAAATTTACTCAAATTCTGCACCTTTAACTAAAAATCATAAAAAAATTCAAAAAGATTTAATTTCATTTCGCCAAAATTTCTTCAATTTCAGCTCCTCCTACTAAAAATCTTAAGAAAATCCAAATTAATCGAAGTGAATATCAACTAAATTTACTCAAATTCTGCACCTTTAACTAAAAATCATAAAAAAAAATGCAAAAAGATTTAATTTAATTTCACAAAAATTTCAACAATTTCAGCATTTCCTCTTAAAAATCTTAAGAAAATCCAAAAGAATCTAAGTGAATATCAACTAAATTAACTCAAATTCTGCACCTTTAACTAAAAATCATAAAAAAATTCAAAAAGATTTAATTCAATTTCACCCAAATTATTTCAATTTCAACTCCTTGTACTAAAAATCATATGAAAATCCAAACGAATCGAAGTGAATATGAACTAAATTTACTCAAATTCTTGCACCTTTAACTAAAATTCGTAAAAAAAAATGCAAAAAGATTTAATTTCATTTCGCCAAAATTTCTTCAATTTCAGCTCCTCCTACTAAAAATCTTAAGAAAATCCAAATTAATCGAAGTGAATATCAACTAAATTTACTCAAATTCTGCACCTTTAACTAAAAATCATAAAAAAAAATGCAAAAAGATTTAATTTAATTTCACAAAAATTTCAACAATTTCAGCATTTCCTCCTAAAAATCTTAAGAAAATCCAAAAGAATCTAAGTGAATATCAACTAAATTAACTCAAATTCTGCACCTTTAACTAAAAATCATAAAAAAATTCAAAAAGATTTAATTCAATTTCACCCAAATTATTTCAATTTCAACTCCTTCTACTAAAAATCATATGAAAATCCAAAGGAATCGAAGTGAATATGAACTAAATTTACTCAAATTCTTGCACCTTTAACTAAAATTCGTAAAAAAAATGCAAAAAGATTTCATTTAATTTCACAAAAATTTCATCAATTTCAGCTGTTCCTCCTAAAAATCTTATGAAAATCCAAAAGAATCTAAGTGAACATCAACTAAATTTACTCAAATTCTGCACCTTTAACTAAAAATCATAAAAAAATTCAAAAAAATTTAATTTAATTTCGCCAAAATTTCTTCAATTTCAGCTCCTTCTACTAAAAATCTTATGAAAATCCAAAGTAATCGAAGTGAATATCAACTAAATTTACTCAAATTCTGCACCTATAACTAAAAATCATAAAAAAAAAATGCAAAAAGATTTAATTTAATTTCACAAAAATTTCATCAATTTCAGCTTTTCCTCCTAAAAATCTTAAGAAAATCCAAAAGAATCTAAGTGAATATCAACTAAATTTACTCAAATTCTGCACCTTTAACTAAAAATCATAAAAAAATTCAAAAAGATTTAATTTCATTTCGCCAAAATTTCTTCAATTTCAGCTCCTCCTACTAAAAATCTTAAGAAAATCCAAATTAATCGAAGTGAATATCAACTAAATTTACTCAAATTCTGCACCTTTAACTAAAAATCATAAAAAAAAATGCAAAAAGATTTAATTTAATTTCACAAAAATTTCAACAATTTCAGCATTTCCTCCTAAAAATCTTAAGAAAATCCAAAAGAATCTAAGTGAATATCAACTAAATTAACTCAAATTCTGCACCTTTAACTAAAAATCATAAAAAAATTCAAAAAGATTTAATTCAATTTCACCCAAATTATTTCAATTTCAACTCCTTCTACTAAAAATCATATGAAAATCCAAAGGAATCGAAGTGAATATGAACTAAATTTACTCAAATTCTTGCACCTTTAACTAAAATTCGTAAAAAAAAATGCAAAAAGATTTAATTTCATTTCGCCAAAATTTCTTCAATTTCAGCTCCTCCTACTAAAAATCTTAAGAAAATCCAAATTAATCGAAGTGAATATCAACTAAATTTACTCAAATTCTGCACCTTTAACTAAAAATCATAAAAAAAATGCAAAAAGATTTAATTTAATTTCACAAAAATTTCATCAATTTCAGCATTTCCTCCTAAAAATCTTAAGAAAATCCAAAAGAATCTAAGTGAATATCAACTAAATTTACTCAAATTCTGCACCTTTAACTAAAAATCATAAAAGAATTCAAAAAGATTTAATTTAATTTCGCCAAAATTTCTTCAATTTCAGCTCCTTCTACTAAAAATCTTATGAAAATCCAAAGTAATCGAAGTGAATATCAACAAAATTTACTCAAATTCTGCATCTGTAACTAAAAATCGGAAAAAAATTAAAAAAGATTTAATTTAATTTCGCCAAAATTTCTTCAATTTCAGCTCCTCCTACTAAAAATCTTAAGAAAATCCAAATTAATCGAAGTGAATATCAACTAAATTTACTCAAATTCTGCACCTTTAACTAAAAATCATAAAAAAAATGCAAAAAGATTTAATTTAATTTCACAAAAATTTCAACAATTTCAGCATTTCCTCCTAAAAATCTTAAGAAAATCCAAAAGAATCTAAGTGAATATCAACTAAATTTACTCAAATTCTGCACCTTTAACTAAAAATCATAAAAAAATTCAAAAAGATTTAATTAAATTTCGCCAAAATTTCTTCAATTTCAGCTCCTTCTACTACAAATCTTATCAAAATCCAAAGTAATCGAAGTGAATATCAACAAAATTTACTCAAATTCTCCATCTGTAACTAAAAATCGGAAAAAAATTCAAAAAGATTTAATTTAATTTCGCCAAAATTTCTTCAATTTCAGCTTTTCCTCCTAAAAATCTTAAGAAAATCCAAAAGAATCTAAGTGAATATCAACTAAATTTACTCAAATTCTGCACCTTTAACTAAATATCATAAAAAAATTCAAAAAGATTTAATTTCATTTCGCCAAAATTTCTTCAATTTCAGCTCCTTCTACTAAAAATCTTATGAAAATCCAAAGTAATCGAAGTGAATCTCAACAAAATTTACTCAAATTCTGCATCTGTAACTAAAAATCGGAAAAAAATTCAAAAAGATTTAATTTAATTTCGCCAAAATTTCTTCAATTTCAGCTCCTCCTACTAAAAATCTTAAGAAAATCCAAATTAATCGAAGTGAATATCAACTAAATTTACTCAAATTCTGCACCTTTAACTAAAAATCATAAAAAAAAATGCAAAAAGATTTAATTTAATTTCACAAAAATTTCAACAATTTCAGCATTTCCTCCTAAAAATCTTAAGAAAATCCAAAAGAATCTAAGTGAATATCAACTAAATTAACTCAAATTCTGCACCTTTAACTAAAAATCATAAAAAAATTCAAAAAGATTTAATTCAATTTCACCCAAATTATTTCAATTTCAACTCCTTCTACTAAAAATCATATGAAAATCCAAAGGAATCGAAGTGAATATGAACTAAATTTACTCAAATTCTTGCACCTTTAACTAAAATTCGTAAAAAAAAATGCAAAAAGATTTAATTTCATTTCGCCAAAATTTCTTCAATTTCAGCTCCTCCTACTAAAAATCTTAAGAAAATCCAAATTAATCGAAGTGAATATCAACTAAATTTACTCAAATTCTGCACCTTTAACTAAAAATCATAAAAAAAATGCAAAAAGATTTAATTTAATTTCACAAAAATTTCATCAATTTCAGCATTTCCTCCTAAAAATCTTAAGAAAATCCAAAAGAATCTAAGTGAATATCAACTAAATTTACTCAAATTCTGCACCTTTAACTAAAAATCATAAAAAAATTCAAAAAGATTTAATTTAATTTCGCCAAAATTTTTTCAATTTTCAGCTCCTTCTACTAAAAATCTTATGAAAATCCAAAGTAATCGAAGTGAATATCAACAAAATTTACTCAAATTCTGCATCTGTAACTAAAAATCGGAAAAAAATTCAAAAAGATTTAATTTAATTTCGCCAAAATTTCTTCAATTTCAGCTCCTCCTACTAAAAATCTTAAGAAAATCCAAATTAATCGAAGTGAATATCAACTAAATTTACTCAAATTCTGCACCTTTAACTAAAAATCATAAAAAAAATGCAAAAAGATTTAATTTAATTTCACAAAAATTTCAACAATTTCAGCATTTCCTCCTAAAAATCTTAAGAAAATCCAAAAGAATCTAAGTGAATATCAACTAAATTTACTCAAATTCTGCACCTTTAACTAAAAATCATAAAAAAATTCAAAAAGATTTAATTAAATTTAGCCAAAATTTCTTCAATTTCAGCTCCTTCTACTACAAATCTTATCAAAATCCAAAGTAATCGAAGTGAATATCAACAAAATTTACTCAAATTCTCCATCTGTAACTAAAAATCGGAAAAAAATTCAAAAAGATTTAATTTAATTTCGCCAAAATTTCTTCAATTTCAGCTTTTCCTCCTAAAAATCTTAAGAAAATCCAAAAGAATCTAAGTGAATATCAACTAAATTTACTCAAATTCTGCACCTTTAACTAAATATCATAAAAAAAATTCAAAAAGATTTAATTTCATTTCGCCAAAATTTCTTCAATTTCAGCTCCTTCTACTAAAAATCTTATGAAAATCCAAAGTAATCGAAGTGAATATCAACAAAATTTACTCAAATTCTGCATCTGTAACTAAAAATCGGAAAAAAATTCAAAAAGATTTAATTTAATTTCGCCAAAATTTCTTCAATTTCAGCTCCTCCTACTAAAAATCTTAAGAAAATCCAAATTAATCGAAGTGAATATCAACTAAATTTACTCAAATTCTGCACCTTTAACTAAAAATCATAAAAAAATTCAAAAAGATTTAATTTAATTTCGCCAAAATTTCTTCAATTTCAGCTCCTTCTACTAAAAATCTTATGAAAATCCAAAGTAATCGAAGTGAATATCAACAAAATTTACTCAAATTCTCCATCTGTAACTAAAAGTCGGAAAAAAATTCAAAAAGATTTAATTTAATTTCGCCAAAATTTCGTCAATTTCAGCTCCTCCTACTAAAAATCTTATGAAAATCCAAAGTAATCGAAGTGAATATCAACAAAATTTACTCAAATTCTGCATCTGTAACTAAAAATCGGAAAAAAATTCAAAAAGATTTAATTTAATTTCGCCAAAATTTCTTCAATTTCAGCTCCTCCTACTAAAAATCTTAAGAAAATCCAAATTAATCGAAGTGAATATCAACTAAATTTACTCAAATTCTGCACCTTTAACTAAAAATCATAAAAAAAAAATGCAAAAAGATTTAATTTAATTTCACAAAAATTTCAACAATTTCAGCTGTTCCTCCTAAAAATCTTATGAAAATCCAAAAGAATCTAAGTGAATATCAACTAAATTTACTCAAATTCTGCACCTTTAACTAAAAATCATAAAAAAATTCAAAAAGATTTAATTAAATTTCGCCAAAATTTCTTCAATTTCAGCTCCTTCTACTACAAATCTTATCAAAATCCAAAGTAATCGAAGTGAATATCAACAAAATTTACTCAAATTCTCCATCTGTAACTAAAAATCGGAAAAAAATTCAAAAAGATTTAATTTAATTTCGCCAAAATTTCTTCAATTTCAGCTTTTCCTCCTAAAAATCTTAAGAAAATCCAAAAGAATCTAAGTGAATATCAACTAAATTTACTCAAATTCTGCACCTTTAACTAAATATCATAAAAAAATTCAAAAAGATTTAATTTCATTTCGCCAAAATTTCTTCAATTTCAGCTCCTTCTACTAAAAATCTTATGAAAATCCAAAGTAATCGAAGTGAATATCAACAAAATTTACTCAAATTCTGCATCTGTAACTAAAAATCGGAAAAAAATTCAAAAAGATTTAATTTAATTTCGCCAAAATTTCTTCAATTTCAGCTCCTCCTACTGAAAATCTTAAGAAAATCCAAATTAATCGAAGTGAATATCAACTAAATTTACTCAAATTCTGCACCTTTAACTAAAAATCATAAAAAAAAATGCAAAAAGATTTAATTTAATTTCACAAAAAATTTCAACAATTTCAGCATTTCCTCCTAAAAATCTTAAGAAAATCCAAAAGAATCTAAGTGAATATCAACTAAATTAACTCAAATTCTGCACCTTTAACTAAAAATCATAAAAAAATTCAAAAAGATTTAATTCAATTTCACCCAAATTATTTCAATTTCAACTCCTTCTACTAAAAATCATATGAAAATCCAAAGGAATCGAAGTGAATATGAACTAAATTTACTCAAATTCTTGCACCTTTAACTAAAATTCGTAAAAAAAAATGCAAAAAGATTTAATTTCATTTCGCCAAAATTTCTTCAATTTCAGCTCCTCCTACTAAAAATCTTAAGAAAATCCAAATTAATCGAAGTGAATATCAACTAAATTTACTCAAATTCTGCACCTTTAACTAAAAATCATAAAAAAAATGCAAAAAGATTTAATTTAATTTCACAAAAATTTCATCAATTTCAGCATTTCCTCCTAAAAATCTTAAGAAAATCCAAAAGAATCTAAGTGAATATCAACTAAATTTACTCAAATTCTGCACCTTTAACTAAAAATCATAAAAAAATTCAAAAAGATTTAATTTAATTTCGCCAAAATTTTTTCAATTTCAGCTCCTTCTACTAAAAATCTTATGAAAATCCAAAGTAATCGAAGTGAATATCAACAAAATTTACTCAAATTCTGCATCTGTAACTAAAAATCGGAAAAAAATTCAAAAATATTTAATTTAATTTCGCCAAAAATTTCTTCAATTTCAGCTCCTCCTACTAAAAATCTTAAGAAAATCCAAATTAATCGAAGTGAATATCAACTAAATTTACTCAAATTCTGCACCTTTAACTAAAAATCATAAAAAAAATGCAAAAAGATTTAATTTAATTTCACAAAAATTTCAACAATTTCAGCATTTCCTCCTAAAAATCTTAAGAAAATCCAAAAGAATCTAAGTGAATATCAACTAAATTTACTCAAATTCTGCACCTTTAACTAAAAATCATAAAAAAATTCAAAAAGATTTAATTAAATTTCGCCAAAATTTCTTCAATTTCAGCTCCTTCTACTAAAAATCTTATCAAAATCCAAAGTAATCGAAGTGAATATCAACAAAATTTACTCAAATTCTCCATCTGTAACTAAAAATCGGAAAAAAAATTCAAAAAGATTTAATTTAATTTCGCCAAAATTTCTTCAATTTCAGCTTTTCCTCCTAAAAATCTTAAGAAAATCCAAAAGAATCTAAGTGAATATCAACTAAATTTACTCAAATTCTGCACCTTTAACTAAAAATCATAAAAAAATTCAAAAAGATTTAATTTCATTTCGCCAAAATTTCTTCAATTTCAGCTCCTTCTACTAAAAATCTTATGAAAATCCAAAGTAATCGAAGTGAATATCAACAAAATTTACTCAAATTCTGCATCTGTAACTAAAAATCGGAAAAAAATTCAAAAAGATTTAATTTAATTTCGCCAAAATTTCTTCAATTTCAGCTCCTCCTACTAAAAATCTTAAGAAAATCCAAATTAATCGAAGTGAATATCAACTAAATTTACTCAAATTCTGCACCTTTAACTAAAAATCATAAAAAAATTCAAAAAGATTTAATTTAATTTCGCCAAAATTTCTTCAATTTCAGCTCCTTCTACTAAAAATCTTATGAAAATCCAAAGTAATCGAAGTGAATATCAACAAAATTTACTCAAATTCTCCATCTGTAACTAAAAGTCGGAAAAAAATTCAAAAAGATTTAATTTAATTTCGCCAAAATTTCGTCAATTTCAGCTCCTCCTACTAAAAATCTTATGAAAATCCAAAGTAATCGAAGTGAATATCAACAAAATTTACTCAAATTCTGCATCTGTAACTAAAAATCGGAAAAAAATTCAAAAAGATTTAATTTAATTTCGCCAAAAATTTCTTCAATTTCAGCTCCTCCTACTAAAAATCTTAAGAAAATCCAAATTAATCGAAGTGAATATCAACTAAATTTACTCAAATTCTGCACCTTTAACTAAAAATCATAAAAAAAAATGCAAAAAGATTTAATTTAATTTCACAAAAATTTCAACAATTTCAGCTGTTCCTCCTAAAAATCTTATGAAAATCCAAAAGAATCTAAGTGAATATCAACTAAATTTACTCAAATTCTGCACCTTTAACTAAAAATCATAAAAAAATTCAAAAAAATTTAATTTAATTTCGCCAAAATTTCTTCAATTTCAGCTCCTTCTACTAAAAATCTTATGAAAATCCAAAGTAATCGAAGTGAATATCAACTAAATTTACTCAAATTCTGCACCTATAACTAAAAATCATAAAAAAAAAATGCAAAAAGATTTAATTTAATTTCACAAAAATTTCATCAATTTCAGCTTTTCCTCCTAAAAATCTTAAGAAAATCCAAAAGAATCTAAGTGAATATCAACTAAATTTACTCAAATTCTGCACCTTTAACTAAAAATCATAAAAAAAATTCAAAAAGATTTAATTTCATTTCGCCAAAATTTCTTCAATTTCAGCTCCTCCTACTAAAAATCTTAAGAAAATCCAAATTAATCGAAGTGAATATCAACTAAATTTACTCAAATTCTGCACCTTTAACTAAAAATCATAAAAAAAAATGCAAAAAGATTTAATTTAATTTCACAAAAATTTCAACAATTTCAGCATTTCCTCCTAAAAATCTTAAGAAAATCCAAAAGAATCTAAGTGAATATCAACTAAATTAACTCAAATTCTGCACCTTTAACTAAAAATCATAAAAAAATTCAAAAAGATTTAATTCAATTTCACCCAAATTATTTCAATTTCAACTCCTTCTACTAAAAATCATATGAAAATCCAAAGGAATCGAAGTGAATATGAACTAAATTTACTCAAATTCTTGCACCTTTAACTAAAAATCATAAAAAAATTCAAAAAGATTTAATTTAATTTCGCCAAAATTTCTTCAATTTCAGCTGCTCCTACTAAAAATCTTATGAAAATCCAAAGTAATCGAAGTGAATATCAACAAAATTTACTCAAATTCTGCATCTGTAACTAAAAATCGGAAAAAAATTCAAAAAGATTTAATTTAATTTCGCCAAAATTTCTTCAATTTCAGCTCCTCCTACTAAAAATCTTAAGAAAATCCAAATTAATCGAAGTGAATATCAACTAAATTTACTCAAATTCTGCACCTTTAACTAAAAATCATAAAAAAAATGCAAAAAGATTTAATTTAATTTCACAAAAATTTCATCAATTTCAGCATTTCCTCCTAAAAATCTTAAGAAAATCCAAAAGAATCTAAGTGAATATCAACTAAATTTACTCAAATTCTGCACCTTTAACTAAAAATCATAAAAAAATTCAAAAAGATTTAATTTAATTTCGCCAAAATTTCTTCAATTTCAGCTCCTTCTACTAAAAATCTTATGAAAATCCAAAGTAATCGAAGTGAATATCAACAAAATTTACTCAAATTCTCCATCTGTAACTAAAAATCGGAAAAAAATTCAAAAAGATTTAATTTAATTTCGCCAAAATTTCTTCAATTTCAGCTCTTCCTACTAAAAATCTTATGAAAATCCAAAGTAATCGATGTGAATATCAACAAAATTTACTCAAATTCTGCATCTGTAACTAAAAATCGGAAAAAAATTCAAAAAGATTTAATTTAATTTCGCCAAAATTTCTTCAATTTCAGCTCCTCCTACTAAAAATCTTAAGAAAATCCAAATTAATCGAAGTGAATATCAACTAAATTTACTCAAATTCTGCACCTTTAACTAAAAATCATAAAAAAAAATGCAAAAAGATTTAATTTAATTTCACAAAAAATTTCAACAATTTCAGCATTTCCTCCTAAAAATCTTAAGAAAATCCAAAAGAATCTAAGTGAATATCAACTAAATTAACTCAAATTCTGCACCTTTAACTAAAAATCATAAAAAAATTCAAAAAGATTTAATTAAATTTCGCCAAAATTTCTTCAATTTCAGCTCCTTCTACTACAAATCTTAAGAAAATCCAAAAGAATCTAAGTGAATATCAACTAAATTTACTCAAATTCTGCACCTTTAACTAAAAATCATAAAAAAATTCAAAAAGATTTAATTAAATTTCGCCAAAAATTTCTTCAATTTCAGCTCCTTCTACTACAAATCTTATCAAAATCCAAAGTAATCGAAGTGAATATCAACAAAATTTACTCAAATTCTCCATCTGTAACTAAAAATCGGAAAAAAATTCAAAAAGATTTAATTTAATTTCGCCAAAATTTCTTCAATTTCAGCTTTTCCTCCTAAAAATCTTAAGAAAATCCAAAAGAATCTAAGTGAATATCAACTAAATTTACTCAAATTCTGCACCTTTAACTAAATATCATAAAAAAATTCAAAAAGATTTAATTTCATTTCGCCAAAATTTCTTCAATTTCAGCTCCTTCTACTAAAAATCTTATGAAAATCCAAAGTAATCGAAGTGAATATCAACAAAATTTACTCAAATTCTGCATCTGTAACTAAAAATCGGAAAAAAAATTCAAAAAGATTTAATTTAATTTCGCCAAAATTTCTTCAATTTCAGCTCCTCCTACTAAAAATCTTAAGAAAATCCAAATTAATCGAAGTGAATATCAACTAAATTTACTCAAATTCTGCACCTTTAACTAAAAATCATAAAAAAAATTGCAAAAAGATTTAATTTAATTTCACAAAAATTTCAACAATTTCAGCATTTCCTCCTAAAAATCTTAAGAAAATCCAAAAGAATCTAAGTGAATATCAACTAAATTAACTCAAATTCTGCACCTAGC
>CAKMYJ010000347.1:110516-161162 GCA_929113495.1 Andrena minutula
AATTAAATCTTTTTGAATTTTTTTATGATTTTTAGTTAAAGGTGCAGAATTTGAGTAAATTTAGTTGATATTCACTTAGAATCTTTTGGATTTTCTTAAGATTTTTAGGAGGAAGAGCTGAAATTGATGAAATTTTTGTGAAATTAAATGAAATCTTTTTGAAATTTTTTATGATTTTTAGTTAAAGGTGCAGAATATGAGTAAATTTAGTTGATACTCACTTCGATTCTTTTGGATTTTCTTAAGATTTTTAGGAGGAAGAGCTGAAATAGATGAAATTTTTGTGAAATTAAATGAAATCTTTTTGCATTTTTTTTACGATTTTTAGTTCAAGGTGCAGAATTTGAGTAAATTTAGTTGATATTCACTTGGATTCTTTTGGATTTTCTTAAGATTTTTTGTAGGAGGAACTCAAATTGAAAAAATTTTGGTGAAATTGAATTAAATCTTTTTGAAATTTTTTATGATTTTTAGTTAAAGGTGCAGAATTTGAGTAAATTTAGTTGATATTCACTTCGATTCTTTTGGATTTTCTTAAGATTTTTAGTAGGAGGAGCTGAAATTGAAAAAATTTGGGTGAAATTAAATTAAATCTTTTTGAATTTTTTTATGATTTTTAGTTACAGATGCAGAATTTGAGTAAATTTTATTGATATTCACTTCGATTACTTTGGATTTTCATAAGATTTTTAGTAGAAGGAGCTGAAATTGAAGAAATTTTGGCGAAATTAAATTAAATCTTTTTGAATTTTTTTATGATTTTTAGTTAAAGGCGCAGAATTTGAGTAAATTTAGTTGATATTCACTTAGAATCTTTTGGATTTTCTTAAGATTTTTAGGAGGAAGAGCTGAAATTGATGAAATTTTTGTGAAATTAAATGAAATCTTTTTGAAATTTTTTATGATTTTTAGTTAAAGGTGCAGAATATGAGTAAATTTAGTTGATATTCGCTTCGATTCTTTTGGATTTTCTTAAGATTTTTAGGAGGAAGAGCTGAAATTGATGAAATTTTTGTGAAATTAAATGAAATCTTTTTGCATATTTTTTACGATTTTTAGTTCAAGGTGCAGAATTTGAGTAAATTTAGTTGATATTCACTTGGATTCTTTTGGATTTTCTTAAGATTTTTTGTAGGAGGAACTGAAATTGAAAAAATTTTGAGGAAATTAAATTAAGTCTTTTTGAATTTTTTTACGATTTTTAGTTAAAGGTGCAGAATTTGAGTAAATTTAGTTGATATTCACTTCGATTACTTTGGATTTTCATAAGATTTTTAGTAGAAGGAGCTGAAATTGAAGAAATTTTAGTGAAATTAAATTAAATCTTTTTGAATTTTTTTACGATTTTTAGTTAAAGGTGCAGAATATGGGTAAATTTAGTTTTATATTCACTTAGATTCTTTTGGATTTTCTTAAGATTTTTTGTAGGAGGAACTGAAATTGAAAAAATTTTGGTGAAATTGAATTAGACCTTTTTAAAATTTTTATGATTTTTAGTTAAAGGTGCAGAATTTGAGTAAATTTAGTTGATATTCTCTTAGATTCTATTGGATTTTCTTAAGATTTAGTAGGAGGAACTGAAATTGAAAAAATTTTGGTGAAATTGAATTAAATCTTTTTGAAATTTTTTATGATTTTTAGTTACAGATGCAGAATTTGAGTAAATTTAGTTGATATTCACTTGGATTCTTTTGGATTTTCTTAAGATTTTTTGTAGGAGGAACTGAAATTGAAAAAATTTTGGTGAAATTGAATTAAATCTTTTTGAAATTTTTATGATTTTTAGTTAAAGGTGCAGAATTTTAGTAAATTTAGTTGATATTCACTTCGATTCTTTTGGATTTTCTTAAGATTTTTAGGAGGAAGAGCTGAAATTGATGAAATTATTGTGAAATTAAATGAAATCTTTTTGCATTTTTTTACGATTTTTAGTTAAAAGTGGAGAATTTGAGTAAATTTAGTTGATATTCAATAAGATTCTTTTGGATTTTCTTAAGATTTTTAGGAGGAAGAGCTGAAATTGATGAAATTTTTGTGAAATTAAATGAAATCTTTTTGCATTTTTTTTACGATTTTTAGTGAAATGTGCAGAATTTGAGTAAATTTAGTTGATATTCACATAGAATCTTTTGGATTTTCTTAAGATTTTTAGGAGGAGGAGCTGAAATTGAAAAAATTTGGGTGAAATTAAATTAAATCTTTTTGAATTTTTTTATGATTTTTAGTTACAGATGCAGAATTTGAGTAAATTTTATTGATATTCACTTCGATTACTTTGGATTTTCATAAGATTTTTAGTAGTAGGAGCTGAAATTGAAGAAATTTTGGCGAAATTAAATTAAATCTTTTTGAATTTTTTTATGATTTTTAGTTAAAGGTGCAGAATTTGAGTAAATTTAGTTGATATTCACTTCGATTCCTTTGGATTTTCATAAGATTTTTAGTAGAAGGAGCTGAAATTGAAGAAATTTTGGCGAAATTAAATTAAATCTTTTTGAATTTTTTTACGATTTTTAGTTAAAGGTGCAGAATTTGAGTAAATTTAGTTGATATTCACTTCGATTACTTTCGATTTTCATAAGATTTTCAGTAGAAGGAGTTGAAATTGAAGAAATTTTAGTGAAATTAAATTAAATCTTTTTGAATTTTTTTACGATTTTTAGTTAAAGGTGCAGAATTTGAGTAAATTTAGTTGATATTCACTTCGATTACTTTGGATTTTTATAAGATTTTTAGTAGAAGGAGCTGAAATTGAAGAAATTTTAGTGAAATTAAATTAAATCTTTTTGAATTTTTTTATTATTTTTAGTTAAAGGTGCAGAATTTGAGTAAATTTAGTTGATATTCACTTAGATTCTTTTGGATTGTCATAAGATTTTTAGGAGGAAGAGCTGAAATTGATGAAATTTTTGTGAAAATAAATGAAATCTTTTTGAATTTTTTTTACGATTTTTAGTTAAAGGTGCAGAATTTAAGTAAATTTAGTTGATATTCACTTCGATTCTTTTGGATTTTCTTAAGATTTTTAGTAGGAGGAGCTGAAATTGAAATAATTTGGGTGAAATTGAATTAAATCTTTTTGAATTTTTTTATGATTTTTAGTTAAAGGTGCAGAATTTGAGTTAATTTAGTTGATATTCACTTAGATTCTTTTGGATTTTCTTAAGATTTTTAGGAGGAAATGCTGAAATTGTTGAAATTTTTGTGAAATTAAATTAAATCTTTTTGCATTTTTTTTATGATTTTTAGTTAATGGTGCAGAATTTGAGTAAATTTAGTTGATATTCACTTCGATTAATTTGGATTTTCTTAAGATTTTTAGTAGGAGGAGCTGAAATTGAAGAAATTTTGGCGAAATTAAATTAAATCTTTTTGAATTTTTTTCCGATTTTTAGTTACAGATGCAGAATTTGAGTAAATTTTGTTGATATTCTCTTCGATTACTTTGGATTTTCATAAGATTTTTAGTAGGAGGAGCTGAAATTGAAGAAATTTTGGCGAAATTAAATTAAATCTTTTTGAATTTTTTTCCGATTTTTAGTTACAGATGGAGAATTTGAGTAAATTTTGTTGATATTCACTTTGATTACTTTGGATTTTCATAAGATTTTTAGTAGAAGGAGCTGAAATTGAAGAAATTTTGGCGAAATTAAATTAAATCTTTTTGAATTTTTTTATGATTTTTAGTTAAAGGTGCAGAATTTGAGTAAATTTAGTTGATATTCACTTAGATTCTTTTGGATTTTCTTAAGATTTTTAGGAGGAAATGCTGTAATTGTTGAAATTTTTGTGAAATTAAATTAAATCTTTTTGCATTTTTTTATGATTTTTAGTTAAAGGTGCAGAATTTGAGTAAATTTAGTTGATATTCACTTCGATTACTTTGGATTTTCATAAGATTTTTAGTAGAAGGAGCTGAAATTGAAGAAATTTTGGCGAAATTAAATTAAATCTTTTTGAATTTTTTTATGATTTTTAGTTAATGGTGCAGAATTTGAGTAAATTTAGTTGATATTCACTTAGAATCTTTTGGATTTTCTTAAGATTTTTAGGAGGAAGAGCTGAAATTGATGAAATTTTTGTGAAATTAAATGAAATCTTTTTGCATTTTTTTTACGATTTTTAGTTCAAGGTGCAGAATTTGAGTAAATTTAGTTGATATTCACTTGGATTCTTTTGGATTTTCTTAAGATTTTTTGTAGGAGGAACTGAAATTGAAAAAATTTTGGTGAAATTGAATTAAATCTTTTTGAAATTTTTTATGATTTTTAGTTAAAGGTGCAGAATTTGAGTAAATTTAGTTGATATTCACTTCGATTCTTTTGGATTTTCTTAAGATTTTTAGTAGGAGGAGCTGAAATTGAAAAAATTTCGGTGAAATTAAATTAAATCTTTTTGAATTTTTTTTTATGATTTTTAGTTACAGATGCAGAATTTGAGTAAATTTTATTGATATTCACTTCGATTACTTTCGATTTTATAAGATTTTTAGTAGAAGGAGCTGAAATTGAAGAAATTTTTGGCGAAATTAAATTAAATCTTTTTGAATTTTTTTATGATTTTTAGTTAAAGGTGCAGAATTTGAGTAAATTTAGTTGATATTCACTTAGAATCTTTTGGATTTTCTTAAGATTTTTAGGAGGAAGAGCTGAAATTGATGAAATTTTTGTGAAATTAAATGAAATCTTTTTGAAATTTTTTATGATTTTTAGTTAAAGGTGCAGAATATGAGTAAATTTAGTTGATATTCACTTCGATTCTTTTGGATTTTCTTAAGATTTTTAGGAGAAAGAGCTGAAATTGATGAAATTTTTGTGAAATTAAATGAAATCTTTTTGCATTTTTTTTACGATTTTTAGTTCAAGGTGCAGAATTTGAGTAAATTTAGTTGATATTCACTTGGATTCTTTTGGATTTTCTTAAGATTTTTTGTAGGAGGAACTCAAATTGAAAAAATTTTGGTGAAATTGAATTAAATCTTTTTGAAATTTTTTATGATTTTTAGTTAAAGGTGCAGAATTTGAGTAAATTTAGTTGATATTCACTTCGATTCTTTTGGATTTTCTTAAGATTTTTAGTAGGAGGAGCTGAAATTGAAAAAATTTGGGTGAAATTAAATTAAATCTTTTTGAATTTTTTTTATGATTTTTAGTTACAGATGCAGAATTTGAGTAAATTTTATTGATATTCACTTCGATTACTTTGGATTTTCATAAGATTTTTAGTAGAAGGAGCTGAAATTGAAGAAATTTTGGCGAAATTAAATTAAATCTTTTTGAATTTTTTTATGATTTTTAGTTAAAGGTGCAGAATTTGAGTAAATTTAGTTGATATTCACTTAGAATCTTTTGGATTTTCATAAGATTTTTAGTAGAAGGAGCTGAAATTGAAGAAATTTTGGCGAAATTAAATTAAATCTTTTTGAATTTTTTTATGATTTTTAGTTAATGGTGCAGAATTTGAGTAAATTTAGTTGATATTCACTTAGAATCTTTTGGATTTTCTTAAGATTTTTAGGAGGAAGAGCTGAAATTGATGAAATTTTTGTGAAATTAAATGAAATCTTTTTGCATTTTTTTTACGATTTTTAGTTCAAGGTGCAGAATTTGAGTAAATTTAGTTGATATTCACTTGGATTCTTTTGGATTTTCTTAAGATTTTTTGTAGGAGGAACTGAAATTGAAAAAATTTTGGTGAAATTGAATTAAATCTTTTTGAAATTTTTTATGATTTTTAGTTAAAGGTGCAGAATTTGAGTAAATTTAGTTGATATTCACTTCGATTCTTTTGGATTTTCTTAAGATTTTTAGTAGGAGGAGCTGAAATTGAAAAAATTTCGGTGAAATTAAATTAAATCTTTTTGAATTTTTTTTATGATTTTTAGTTACAGATGCAGAATTTGAGTAAATTTTATTGATATTCACTTCGATTACTTTCGATTTTATAAGATTTTTAGTAGAAGGAGCTGAAATTGAAGAAATTTTGGCGAAATTAAATTAAATCTTTTTGAATTTTTTTATGATTTTTAGTTAAAGGTGCAGAATTTGAGTAAATTTAGTTGATATTCACTTAGAATCTTTTGGATTTTCTTAAGATTTTTAGGAGGAAGAGCTGAAATTGATGAAATTTTTGTGAAATTAAATGAAATCTTTTTGAAATTTTTTATGATTTTTAGTTAAAGGTGCAGAATATGAGTAAATTTAGTTGATACTCACTTCGATTCTTTTGGATTTTCTTAAGATTTTTAGGAGAAAGAGCTGAAATTGATGAAATTTTTGTGAAATTAAATGAAATCTTTTTGCATTTTTTTTACGATTTTTAGTTCAAGGTGCAGAATTTGAGTAAATTTAGTTGATATTCACTTGGATTCTTTTGGATTTTCTTAAGTTTTTTTGTAGGAGGAACTCAAATTGAAAAAATTTTGGTGAAATTGAATTAAATCTTTTTGAAATTTTTTATGATTTTTAGTTAAAGGTGCAGAATTTGAGTAAATTTAGTTGATATTCACTTCGATTCTTTTGGATTTTCTTAAGATTTTTAGTAGGAGGAGCTGAAATTGAAAAAATTTGGGTGAAATTAAATTAAATCTTTTTGAATTTTTTTTATGATTTTTAGTTACAGATGCAGAATTTGAGTAAATTTTATTGATATTCACTTCGATTACTTTGGATTTTCATAAGATTTTTAGTAGAAGGAGCTGAAATTGAAGAAATTTTGGCGAAATTAAATTAAATCTTTTTGAATTTTTTTATGATTTTTAGTTAAAGGTGCAGAATTTGAGTAAATTTAGTTGATATTCACTTAGAATCTTTTGGATTTTCTTAAGATTTTTAGGAGGAAGAGCTGAAATTGATGAAATTTTTGTGAAATTAAATGAAATCTTTTTGAAATTTTTTATGATTTTTAGTTAAAGGTGCAGAATTTGAGTAAATTTAGTTGATATTCACTTCGATTCTTTTGGATTTTCTTAAGATTTTTAGTAGGAGGAGCTGAAATTGAAAAAATTTGGGTGAAATTAAATTAAATCTTTTTGAATTTTTTTTATGATTTTTAGTTACAGATGCAGAATTTGAGTAAATTTTATTGATATTCACTTCGATTACTTTGGATTTTCATAAGATTTTTAGTAGAAGGAGCTGAAATTGAAGAAATTTTGGCGAAATTAAATTAAATCTTTTTGAATTTTTTTATGATTTTTAGTTAAAGGTGCAGAATTTGAGTAAATTTAGTTGATATTCACTTAGAATCTTTTGGATTTTCTTAAGATTTTTAGGAGGAAGAGCTGAAATTGATGAAATTTTTGTGAAATTAAATGAAATCTTTTTGAAATTTTTTATGATTTTTAGTTAAAGGTGCAGAATATGAGTAAATTTAGTTGATATTCACTTCGATTCTTTCGGATTTTCTTTAGATTTTTAGGAGGAAGAGCTGAAATGATGAAATTTTTGTGAAATTATATGAAATCTTTTTGCATTTTTTTTACGATTTTTAGTTCAAGGTGCAGAATTTGAGTAAATTTAGTTGATATTCACTTGGATTCTTTTGGATTTTCTTAAGATTTTTTGTAGGAGGAACTGAAATTGAAAAAATTTTGGCGAAATTAAATTAAATCTTTTTGAATTTTTTTACGATTTTTAGTTAAAGGTGCAGAATTTGAGTAAATTTAGTTGATATTCACTTCGATTACTTTGGATTTTCATAAGATTTTTAGTAGAAGGAGCTGAAATTGAAGAAATTTTAGTGAAATTAAATTAAATCTTTTTGAATTTTTTTATTATTTTTAGTTAAAGGTGCAGAATTTGAGTAAATTTAGTTGATATTCACTTCGATTACTTTGGATTTTCATAAGATTTTTAGTAGAAGGAGCTGAAATTGAAGAAATTTTAGTGAAATTAAATTGAATCTTTTTGAATTTTTTTATTATTTTTAGTTAAAGGTGCAGAATTTGAGTAAATTTAGTTGATATTCACTTAGATTCTTTTGGATTTTCATAAGATTTTTAGGAGGAAGAGCTGAAATTGATGAAATTTTTGTGAAAATAAATGAAATCTTTTTGAATTTTTTTTACGATTTTTAGTTAAAGGTGCAGAATTTAAGTAAATTTAGTTGATATTCACATGGATTCTTTTGGATTTTCTTAAGATTTTTTGTAGGAGGAACTGAAATTGAAAAAATTTTGGTGAAATTGAATTAAATCTTTTTGAAATTTTTTATGATTTTTAGTTAAAGGTGCAGAATTTGAGTAAATTTAGTTGATATTCACTTCGATTCTTTTGGATTTTCTTAAGATTTTTAGTAGGAGGAGCTGAAATTGAAAAAATTTGGGTGAAATTAAATTAAATCTTTTTGAATTTTTTTATGATTTTTAGTTACAGATGCAGAATTTGAGTAAATTTAGTTGATATTCACTTAGATTCTTTTGGATTTTCATAAGATTTTTAGGAGGAAGAGCTGAAATTGATGAAATTTTTGTGAAAATAAATGAAATCTTTTTGAATTTTTTTTACGATTTTTAGTTAAAGGTGCAGAATTTAAGTAAATTTAGTTGATATTCACATGGATTCTTTTGGATTTTCTTAAGATTTTTTGTAGGAGGAACTGAAATTGAAAAAATTTTGGTGAAATTGAATTAAATCTTTTTGAAATTTTTTATGATTTTTAGTTAAAGGTGCAGAATTTGAGTAAATTTAGTTGATATTCACTTCGATTCTTTTGGATTTTCTTAAGATTTTGAGTAGGAGGAGCTGAAATTGAAATATTTTGGGTGAAATTGAATTAAATCTTTTTGAATTTTTTTATGATTTTTAGTTAATGGTGCAGAATTTGAGTTAATTTAGTTGATATTCACTTAGATTCTTTTGGATTTTCTTAAGATTTTTAGGAGGAAATGCTGAAATTGTTGAAATTTTTGTGAAATTAAATTAAATCTTTTTGCATTTTTTTTTATGATTTTTAGTTAAAGGTGCAGAATTTGAGTAAATTTAGTTGATATTCACTTCGATTAATTTGGATTTTCTTAAGATTTTTAGTAGGAGGAGCTGAACTTGAAGAAATTTTGGCGAAATAAATTAAATCTTTTTGAATTTTTTTCCGATTTTTAGTTACAGATGCAGAATTTGAGTAAATTTTGTTGATATTCACTTCGATTACTTTGGATTTTCATAAGATTTTCAGTAGAAGGAGTTGAAATTGAAGAAATTTTAGTGAAATTAAATTAAATCTTTTTGAATTTTTTTACGATTTTTAGGTAAAGGTGCAGAATTTGAGTAAATTTAGTTGATATTCACTTCGATTACTTTGGATTTTCATAAGATTTTCTGTAGAAGGAGTTGAAATTGAAGAAATTTTAGTGAAATTAAATTAAATCTTTTTGAATTTTTTTATTATTTTTAGTTAAAGGTGCAGAATTTGTGTAAATTTAGTTGATATTCACTTCGATTACTTTGGATTTTCATAAGATTTTTAGTAGAAGGAGCTGAAATTGAAGAAATTTTAGTGAAATTAAATTGAATCTTTTTGAATTTTTTTATTATTTTTAGTTAAAGGTGCAGAATTTGAGTAAATTTAGTTGATATTCACTTAGATTCTTTTGGATTTTCATAAGATTTTTAGGAGGAAGAGCTGAAATTGATGAAATTTTTGTGAAAATAAATGAAATCTTTTTGAATTTTTTTTACGATTTTTAGTTAAAGGTGCAGAATTTAAGTAAATTTAGTTGATATTCACATGGATTCTTTTGGATTTTCTTAAGATTTTTTGTAGGAGGAACTGAAATTGAAAAAATTTTGGTGAAATTGAATTAAATCTTTTTGAAATTTTTTATGATTTTTAGTTAAAGGTGCAGAATTTGAGTAAATTTAGTTGATATTTACTTCGATTCTTTTGGATTTTCTTAAGATTTTTAGTAGGAGGAGCTGAAATTGAAATAATTTGGGTGAAATTGAATTAAATCTTTTTTAATTTTTTTATGATTTTTAGTTAAAGGTGCAGAATTTGAGTTAATTTAGTTGATATTCACTTAGATTCTTTTGGATTTTCTTAAGATTTATAGGAGGAAATGCTGAAATTGTTGAAATTTTTGTGAAATTAAATTAAATTATTTTGCATTTTTTTTTATGATTTTTAGTTAAAGGTGCAGAATTTGAGTAAATTTAGTTGATATTCACTTCGATTAATTTGGATTTTCTTAAGATTTTTAGTAGGAGGAGCTGAAATTGAAGAAATTTTGGCGAAATTAAATTAAATCTTTTTGAATTTTTTTCCGATTTTTAGTTACAGATGCAGAATTTGAGTAAATTTTGTTGATATTCACTTCGATTACTTTGGATTTTCATAAGATTTTTAGTAGGAGGAGCTGAAATTGAAGAAATTTTGGCGAAATTAAATTAAATCTTTTTGAATTTTTTTCCGATTTTTAGTTACAGATGGAGAATTTGAGTAAATTTTGTTGATATTCACTTCGATTACTTTGGATTTTCATAAGATTTTTAGTAGAAGGAGCTGAAATTGAAGAAATTTTGGCGAAATTAAATTAAATCTTTTTGAATTTTTTTATGATTTTTAGTTAAAGGTGCAGAATTTGAGTAAATTTAGTTGATATTCACTTAGATTCTTTTGGATTTTCTTAAGATTTTTAGGAGGAAATGCTGTAATTGTTGAAATTTTTGTGAAATTAAATTAAATCTTTTTCATTTTTTTATGATTTTTAGTTAAAGGTGCAGAATTTGAGTAAATTTAGTTGATATTCACTTAGAATCTTTTGGATTTTCTTAAGATTTTTAGGAGGAAGAGCTGAAATTGATGAAATTTTTGTGAAATTAAATGAAATCTTTTTGAAATTTTTTATGATTTTTAGTTAAAGGTGCAGAATATGAGTAAATTTAGTTGATATTCACTTCGATTCTTTTGGATTTTCTTAAGATTTTTAGGAGGAAGAGCTGAAATTGATGAAATTTTTGTGAAATTAAATGAAATCTTTTTGCATATTTTTTACGATTTTTAGTTCAAGGTGCAGAATTTGAGTAAATTTAGTTGATATTCACTTCGATTCTTTTGGATTTTCTTAAGATTTTTAGTAGGAGGAGCTGAAATTGAAAAAATTTGGGTGAAATTAAATTAAATCTTTTTGAATTTTTTTATGATTTTTAGTTACAGATGCAGAATTTGTGTAAATTTTATTGATATTCACTTCGATTACTTTGGATTTTCATAAGATTTTTAGTAGATGGAGCTGAAATTGAAGAAATTTTGGCGAAATTAAATTAAATCTTTTTGAATTTTTTTATGATTTTTAGTTAAAGGTGCAGAATTTGAGTAAATTTAGTTGATATTCACTTAGAATCTTTTGGATTTTCTTAAGATTTTTAGGAGGAAGAGCTGAAATTGATGAAATTTTTGTGAAATTAAATGAAATCTTTTTGAAATTTTTTATGATTTTTAGTTAAAGGTGCAGAATATGAGTAAATTTAGTTGATATTCACTTCGATTCTTTTGGATTTTCTTAAGATTTTTAGGAGGAAGAGCTGAAATTGATGAAATTTTTGTGAAATTAAATGAAATCTTTTTGCATATTTTTTACGATTTTTAGTTCAAGGTGCAGAATTTGAGTAAATTTAGTTGATATTCACTTGGATTCTTTTGGATTTTCTTAAGATTTTTTGTAGGAGGAACTGAAATTGAAAAAATTTTGAGGAAATTAAATTAAATCTTTTTGAATTTTTTTACGATTATTAGTTAAAGGTGCAGAATTTGAGTAAATTTAGTTGATATTCACTTCGATTACTTTGGATTTTCATAAGATTTTTAGTAGAAGGAGCTGAAATTGAAGAAATTTTAGTGAAATTAAATTAAATCTTTTTGAATTTTTTTACGATTTTTAGTTAAAGGTGCAGAATTTGAGTAAATTTAGTTTTATATTCACTTAGATTCTTTTGGATTTTCTTAAGATTTTTTGTAGGAGGAACTGAAATTGAAAAAATTTTGGTGAAATTGAATTAAATCTTTTTGAAATTTTTTATGATTTTTAGTTAAAGGTGCAGAATTTGAGTAAATTTAGTTGATATTCACTTCGATTCTTTTGGATTTTCTTAAGATTTTGAGTAGGAGGAGCTGAAATTGAAATATTTTGGGTGAAATTGAATTAAATCTTTTTGAATTTTTTTATGATTTTTAGTTAATGGTGCAGAATTTGAGTTAATTTAGTTGATATTCACTTAGATTCTTTTGGATTTTCTTAAGATTTTTAGGAGGAAATGCTGAAATTGTTGAAATTTTTGTGAAATTAAATTAAATCTTTTTGCATTTTTTTTTATGATTTTTAGTTAAAGGTGCAGAATTTGAGTAAATTTAGTTGATATTCACTTCGATTAATTTGGATTTTCTTAAGATTTTTAGTAGGAGGAGCTGAACTTGAAGAAATTTTGGCGAAATTAAATTAAATCTTTTTGAATTTTTTTCCGATTTTTAGTTACAGATGCAGAATTTGAGTAAATTTTGTTGATATTCACTTCGATTACTTTGGATTTTCATAAGATTTTCAGTAGAAGGAGTTGAAATTGAAGAAATTTTAGTGAAATTAAATTAAATCTTTTTGAATTTTTTTACGATTTTTAGTTAAAGGTGCAGAATTTGAGTAAATTTAGTTGATATTCACTTCGATTACTTTGGATTTTCATAAGATTTTCTGTAGAAGGAGTTGAAATTGAAGAAATTTTAGTGAAATTAAATTAAATCTTTTTGAATTTTTTTATTATTTTTAGTTAAAGGTGCAGAATTTGTGTAAATTTAGTTGATATTCACTTCGATTACTTTGGATTTTCATAAGATTTTTAGTAGAAGGAGCTGAAATTGAAGAAATTTTAGTGAAATTAAATTAAATCTTTTTGAATTTTTTTATTATTTTTAGTTAAAGGTGCAGAATTTGAGTAAATTTAGTTGATATTCACTTAGATTCTTTTGGATTTTCATAAGATTTTTAGGAGGAAGAGCTGAAATTGATGAAATTTTTGTGAAAATAAATGAAATCTTTTTGAATTTTTTTTACGATTTTTAGTTAAAGGTGCAGAATTTAAGTAAATTTAGTTGATATTCACATGGATTCTTTTGGATTTTCTTAAGATTTTTTGTAGGAGGAACTGAAATTGAAAAAATTTTGGTGAAATTGAATTAAATCTTTTTGAAATTTTTTATGATTTTTAGTTAAAGGTGCAGAATTTGAGTAAATTTAGTTGATATTTACTTCGATTCTTTTGGATTTTCTTAAGATTTTTAGTAGGAGGAGCTGAAATTGAAATAATTTGGGTGAAATTGAATTAAATCTTTTTTAATTTTTTTATGATTTTTAGTTAAAGGTGCAGAATTTGAGTTAATTTAGTTGATATTCACTTAGATTCTTTTGGATTTTCTTAAGATTTATAGGAGGAAATGCTGAAATTGTTGAAATTTTTGTGAAATTAAATTAAATTATTTTGCATTTTTTTTTATGATTTTTAGTTAAAGGTGCAGAATTTGAGTAAATTTAGTTGATATTCACTTCGATTAATTTGGATTTTCTTAAGATTTTTAGTAGGAGGAGCTGAAATTGAAGAAATTTTGGCGAAATTAAATTAAATCTTTTTGAATTTTTTTCCGATTTTTAGTTACAGATGCAGAATTTGAGTAAATTTTGTTGATATTCACTTCGATTACTTTGGATTTTCATAAGATTTTTAGTAGGAGGAGCTGAAATTGAAGAAATTTTGGCGAAATTAAATTAAATCTTTTTGAATTTTTTTCCGATTTTTAGTTACAGATGGAGAATTTGAGTAAATTTTGTTGATATTCACTTCGATTACTTTGGATTTTCATAAGATTTTTAGTAGAAGGAGCTGAAATTGAAGAAATTTTGGCGAAATTAAATTAAATCTTTTTGAATTTTTTTATGATTTTTAGTTACAGATGCAGAATTTGTGTAAATTTTATTGATATTCACTTCGATTACTTTGGATTTTCATAAGATTTTTAGTAGAAGGAGCTGAAATTGAACAAATTTTGGCGAAATTAAATTAAATCTTTTTGAATTTTTTTATGATTTTTAGTTAAAGGTGCAGAATTTGAGTAAATTTAGTTGATATTCACTTAGAATCTTTTGGATTTTCTTAAGATTTTTAGGAGGAAGAGCTGAAATTGTTGAAATTTTTGTGAAATTAAATTAAATCTTTTTGCATTTTTTTTTATGATTTTTAGTTAAAGGTGCAGAATTTGAGTAAATTTAGTTGATATTCACTTCGATTAATTTGGATTTTCTTAAGATTTTTAGTAGGAGGAGCTGAACTTGAAGAAATTTTGGCGAAATTAAATTAAATCTTTTTGAATTTTTTTCCGATTTTTAGTTACAGATGCAGAATTTGAGTAAATTTTGTTGATATTCACTTCGATTACTTTGGATTTTCATAAGATTTTCAGTAGAAGGAGTTGAAATTGAAGAAATTTTAGTGAAATTAAATTAAATCTTTTTGAATTTTTTTACGATTTTTAGTTAAAGGTGCAGAATTTGAGTAAATTTAGTTGATATTCACTTCGATTACTTTGGATTTTCATAAGATTTTCTGTAGAAGGAGTTGAAATTGAAGAAATTTTAGTGAAATTAAATTAAATCTTTTTGAATTTTTTTATTATTTTTAGTTAAAGGTGCAGAATTTGTGTAAATTTAGTTGATATTCACTTCGATTACTTTGGATTTTCATAAGATTTTTAGTAGAAGGAGCTGAAATTGAAGAAATTTTAGTGAAATTAAATTGAATCTTTTTGAATTTTTTTATTATTTTTAGTTAAAGGTGCAGAATTTGAGTAAATTTAGTTGATATTCACTTAGATTCTTTTGGATTTTCATAAGATTTTTAGGAGGAAGAGCTGAAATTGATGAAATTTTTGTGAAAATAAATGAAATCTTTTTGAATTTTTTTTACGATTTTTAGTTAAAGGTGCAGAATTTAAGTAAATTTAGTTGATATTCACATGGATTCTTTTGGATTTTCTTAAGATTTTTTGTAGGAGGAACTGAAATTGAAAAAATTTTGGTGAAATTGAATTAAATCTTTTTGAAATTTTTTATGATTTTTAGTTAAAGGTGCAGAATTTGAGTAAATTTAGTTGATATTTACTTCGATTCTTTTGGATTTTCTTAAGATTTTTAGTAGGAGGAGCTGAAATTGAAATAATTTGGGTGAAATTGAATTAAATCTTTTTTAATTTTTTTATGATTTTTAGTTAAAGGTGCAGAATTTGAGTTAATTTAGTTGATATTCACTTAGATTCTTTTGGATTTTCTTAAGATTTATAGGAGGAAATGCTGAAATTGTTGAAATTTTTTGTGAAATTAAATTAAATTATTTTGCATTTTTTTTTTATGATTTTTAGTTAAAGGTGCAGAATTTGAGTAAATTTAGTTGATATTCACTTCGATTAATTTGGATTTTCTTAAGATTTTTAGTAGGAGGAGCTGAAATTGAAGAAATTTTGGCGAAATTAAATTAAATCTTTTTGAATTTTTTTCCGATTTTTAGTTACAGATGCAGAATTTGAGTAAATTTTGTTGATATTCACTTCGATTACTTTGGATTTTCATAAGATTTTTAGTAGGAGGAGCTGAAATTGAAGAAATTTTGGCGAAATTAAATTAAATCTTTTTGAATTTTTTTCCGATTTTTAGTTACAGATGGAGAATTTGAGTAAATTTTGTTGATATTCACTTCGATTACTTTGGATTTTCATAAGATTTTTAGTAGAAGGAGCTGAAATTGAAGAAATTTTGGCGAAATTAAATTAAATCTTTTTGAATTTTTTTATGATTTTTAGTTACAGATGCAGAATTTGAGTAAATTTTATTGATATTCACTTCGATTACTTTGGATTTTCATAAGATTTTTAGTAGAAGGAGCTGAAATTGAACAAATTTTGGCGAAATTAAATTAAATCTTTTTGAATTTTTTTATGATTTTTAGTTAAAGGTGCAGAATTTGAGTAAATTTAGTTGATATTCACTTAGAATCTTTTGGATTTTCTTAAGATTTTTAGGAGGAAGAGCTGAAATTGATGAAATTTTTGTGAAATTAAATGAAATCTTTTTGAAATTTTTTATGATTTTTAGTTAAAGGTGCAGAATATGAGTAAATTTAGTTGATATTCACTTCGATTCTTTTGGATTTTCTTAAGATTTTTAGGAGGAAGAGCTGAAATTGATGAAATTTTTGTGAAATTAAATGAAATCTTTTTGCATATTTTTTACGATTTTTAGTTCAAGGTGCAGAATTTGAGTAAATTTAGTTGATATTCACTTGGATTCTTTTGGATTTTCTTAAGATTTTTTGTAGGAGGAACTGAAATTGAAAAAATTTTGAGGAAATTAAATTAAATCTTTTTGAATTTTTTTACGATTTTTAGTTAAAGGTGCAGAATTTGAGTAAATTTAGTTGATATTCACTTCGATTACTTTGGATTTTCATAAGATTTTTAGTAGAAGGAGCTGAAATTGATGAAATTTTTGTGAAATTAAATGAAATCTTTTTGAATTTTTTTACGATTTTTAGTTAAAGGTGCAGAATTTGAGTAAATTTAGTTTTATATTCACTTAGATTCTTTTGGATTTTCTTAAGATTTTTTGTAGGAGGAACTGAAATTGAAAAAATTTTGGTGAAATTGAATTAAATCTTTTTGAAATTTTTTATGATTTTTAGTTAAAGGTGCAGAATTTGAGTAAATTTAGTTGATATTCACTTCGATTCTTTTGGATTTTCTTAAGATTTTGAGTAGGAGGAGCTGAAATTGAAATATTTTGGGTGAAATTGAATTAAATCTTTTTGAATTTTTTTATGATTTTTAGTTAATGGTGCAGAATTTGAGTTAATTTAGTTGATATTCACTTAGATTCTTTTGGATTTTCTTAAGATTTTTAGGAGGAAATGCTGAAATTGTTGAAATTTTTGTGAAATTAAATTAAATCTTTTTGCATTTTTTTTTATGATTTTTAGTTAAAGGTGCAGAATTTGAGTAAATTTAGTTGATATTCACTTCGATTAATTTGGATTTTCTTAAGATTTTTAGTAGGAGGAGCTGAACTTGAAGAAATTTTGGCGAAATTAAATTAAATCTTTTTGAATTTTTTTCCGATTTTTAGTTACAGATGCAGAATTTGAGTAAATTTTGTTGATATTCACTTCGATTACTTTGGATTTTCATAAGATTTTCAGTAGAAGGAGTTGAAATTGAAGAAATTTTAGTGAAATTAAATTAAATCTTTTTGAATTTTTTTACGATTTTTAGTTAAAGGTGCAGAATTTGAGTAAATTTAGTTGATATTCACTTCGATTACTTTGGATTTTCATAAGATTTTCTGTAGAAGGAGTTGAAATTGAAGAAATTTTAGTGAAATTAAATTAAATCTTTTTGAATTTTTTTATTATTTTTAGTTAAAGGTGCAGAATTTGTGTAAATTTAGTTGATATTCACTTCGATTACTTTGGATTTTCATAAGATTTTTAGTAGAAGGAGCTGAAATTGAAGAAATTTTAGTGAAATTAAATTAAATCTTTTTGAATTTTTTTATTATTTTTAGTTAAAGGTGCAGAATTTGAGTAAATTTAGTTGATATTCACTTAGATTCTTTTGGATTTTCATAAGATTTTTAGGAGGAAGAGCTGAAATTGATGAAATTTTTGTGAAAATAAATGAAATCTTTTTGAATTTTTTTTACGATTTTTAGTTAAAGGTGCAGAATTTAAGTAAATTTAGTTGATATTCACATGGATTCTTTTGGATTTTCTTAAGATTTTTTGTAGGAGGAACTGAAATTGAAAAAATTTTGGTGAAATTGAATTAAATCTTTTTGAAATTTTTTATGATTTTTAGTTAAAGGTGCAGAATTTGAGTAAATTTAGTTGATATTTACTTCGATTCTTTTGGATTTTCTTAAGATTTTTAGTAGGAGGAGCTGAAATTGAAATAATTTGGGTGAAATTGAATTAAATCTTTTTTAATTTTTTTATGATTTTTAGTTAAAGGTGCAGAATTTGAGTTAATTTAGTTGATATTCACTTAGATTCTTTTGGATTTTCTTAAGATTTATAGGAGGAAATGCTGAAATTGTTGAAATTTTTGTGAAATTAAATTAAATTATTTTGCATTTTTTTTTATGATTTTTAGTTAAAGGTGCAGAATTTGAGTAAATTTAGTTGATATTCACTTCGATTAATTTGGATTTTCTTAAGATTTTTAGTAGGAGGAGCTGAAATTGAAGAAATTTTGGCGAAATTAAATTAAATCTTTTTGAATTTTTTTCCGATTTTTAGTTACAGATGCAGAATTTGAGTAAATTTTGTTGATATTCACTTCGATTACTTTGGATTTTCATAAGATTTTTAGTAGGAGGAGCTGAAATTGAAGAAATTTTGGCGAAATTAAATTAAATCTTTTTGAATTTTTTTCCGATTTTTAGTTACAGATGGAGAATTTGAGTAAATTTTGTTGATATTCACTTCGATTACTTTGGATTTTCATAAGATTTTTAGTAGAAGGAGCTGAAATTGAAGAAATTTTGGCGAAATTAAATTAAATCTTTTTGAATTTTTTTATGATTTTTAGTTACAGATGCAGAATTTGAGTAAATTTTATTGATATTCACTTCGATTACTTTGGATTTTCATAAGATTTTTAGTAGAAGGAGCTGAAATTGAACAAATTTTGGCGAAATTAAATTAAATCTTTTTGAATTTTTTTATGATTTTTAGTTAAAGGTGCAGAATTTGAGTAAATTTAGTTGATATTCACTTAGAATCTTTTGGATTTTCTTAAGATTTTTAGGAGGAAGAGCTGAAATTGATGAAATTTTTGTGAAATTAAATGAAATCTTTTTGAAATTTTTTATGATTTTTAGTTAAAGGTGCAGAATATGAGTAAATTTAGTTGATATTCACTTCGATTCTTTTGGATTTTCTTAAGATTTTTAGGAGGAAGAGCTGAAATTGATGAAATTTTTGTGAAATTAAATGAAATCTTTTTGCATATTTTTTACGATTTTTAGTTCAAGGTGCAGAATTTGAGTAAATTTAGTTGATATTCACTTGGATTCTTTTGGATTTTCTTAAGATTTTTTGTAGGAGGAACTGAAATTGAAAAAATTTTGAGGAAATTAAATTAAATCTTTTTGAATTTTTTTACGATTTTTAGTTAAAGGTGCAGAATTTGAGTAAATTTAGTTGATATTCACTTCGATTACTTTGGATTTTCATAAGATTTTTAGTAGAAGGAGCTGAAATTGATGAAATTTTTGTGAAATTAAATGAAATCTTTTTGAATTTTTTTACGATTTTTAGTTAAAGGTGCAGAATTTGAGTAAATTTAGTTTTATATTCACTTAGATTCTTTTGGATTTTCTTAAGATTTTTTGTAGGAGGAACTGAAATTGAAAAAATTTTGGTGAAATTGAATTAAATCTTTTTGAAATTTTTTATGATTTTTAGTTAAAGGTGCAGAATTTGAGTAAATTTAGTTGATATTCACTTCGATTCTTTTGGATTTTCTTAAGATTTTGAGTAGGAGGAGCTGAAATTGAAATATTTTGGGTGAAATTGAATTAAATCTTTTTGAATTTTTTTATGATTTTTAGTTAATGGTGCAGAATTTGAGTTAATTTAGTTGATATTCACTTAGATTCTTTTGGATTTTCTTAAGATTTTTAGGAGGAAATGCTGAAATTGTTGAAATTTTTGTGAAATTAAATTAAATCTTTTTGCATTTTTTTTTATGATTTTTAGTTAAAGGTGCAGAATTTGAGTAAATTTAGTTGATATTCACTTCGATTAATTTGGATTTTCTTAAGATTTTTAGTAGGAGGAGCTGAACTTGAAGAAATTTTGGCGAAATTAAATTAAATCTTTTCGAATTTTTTTCCGATTTTTAGTTACAGATGCAGAATTTGAGTAAATTTTGTTGATATTCACTTCGATTACTTTGGATTTTCATAAGATTTTCAGTAGAAGGAGTTGAAATTGAAGAAATTTTAGTGAAATTAAATTAAATCTTTTTGAATTTTTTTACGATTTTTAGTTAAAGGTGCAGAATTTGAGTAAATTTAGTTGATATTCACTTCGATTACTTTGGATTTTCATAAGATTTTCTGTAGAAGGAGTTGAAATTGAAGAAATTTTAGTGAAATTAAATTAAATCTTTTTGAATTTTTTTATTATTTTTAGTTAAAGGTGCAGAATTTGAGTAAATTTAGTTGATATTCACTTCGATTACTTTGGATTTTCATAAGATTTTTAGTAGAAGGAGCTGAAATTGAAGAAATTTTAGTGAAATTAAATTAAATCTTTTTGAATTTTTTTATTATTTTTAGTTAAAGGTGCAGAATTTGAGTAAATTTAGTTGATATTCACTTAGATTCTTTTGGATTTTCATAAGATTTTTAGGAGGAAGAGCTGAAATTGATGAAATTTTTGTGAAAATAAATGAAATCTTTTTGCATTTTTTTTACGATTTTTAGTTAAAGGTGCAGAATTTAAGTAAATTTAGTTGATATTCACATGGATTCTTTTGGATTTTCTTAAGATTTTTTGTAGGAGGAACTGAAATTGAAAAAATTTTGGTGAAATTGAATTAAATCTTTTTGAAATTTTTTATGATTTTTAGTTAAAGGTGCAGAATTTGAGTAAATTTAGTTGATATTTACTTCGATTCTTTTGGATTTTCTTAAGATTTTTAGTAGGAGGAGCTGAAATTGAAATAATTTGGGTGAAATTGAATTAAATCTTTTTTAATTTTTTTATGATTTTTAGTTAAAGGTGCAGAATTTGAGTTAATTTAGTTGATATTCACTTAGATTCTTTTGGATTTTCTTAAGATTTATAGGAGGAAATGCTGAAATTGTTGAAATTTTTGTGAAATTAAATTAAATTATTTTGCATTTTTTTTTATGATTTTTAGTTAAAGGTGCAGAATTTGAGTAAATTTAGTTGATATTCACTTCGATTAATTTGGATTTTCTTAAGATTTTTAGTAGGAGGAGCTGAAATTGAAGAAATTTTGGCGAAATTAAATTAAATCTTTTTGAATTTTTTTCCGATTTTTAGTTACAGATGCAGAATTTGAGTAAATTTTGTTGATATTCACTTCGATTACTTTGGATTTTCATAAGATTTTTAGTAGGAGGAGCTGAAATTGAAGAAATTTTGGCGAAATTAAATTAAATCTTTTTGAATTTTTTTCCGATTTTTAGTTACAGATGGACAATTTGAGTAAATTTTGTTGATATTCACTTCGATTACTTTGGATTTTCATAAGATTTTTAGTAGAAGGAGCTGAAATTGAAGAAATTTTGGCGAAATTAAATTAAATCTTTTTGAATTTTTTTATGATTTTTAGTTAAAGGTGCAGAATTTGAGTAAATTTAGTTGATATTCACTTAGATTCTTTTGGATTTTCTTAAGATTTTTAGGAGGAAATGCTGTAATTGTTGAAATTTTTGTGAAATTAAATTAAATCTTTTTGCATTTTTTTATGATTTTTAGTTAAAGGTGCAGAATTTGAGTAAATTTAGTTGATATTCACTTAGAATCTTTTGGATTTTCTTAAGATTTTTAGGAGGAAGAGCTGAAATTGATGAAATTTTTGTGAAATTAAATGAAATCTTTTTGAAATTTTTTATGATTTTTAGTTAAAGGTGCAGAATATGAGTAAATTTAGTTGATATTCACTTCGATTCTTTTGGATTTTCTTAAGATTTTTAGGAGGAAGAGCTGAAATTGATGAAATTTTTGTGAAATTAAATGAAATCTTTTTGCATATTTTTTACGATTTTTAGTTCAAGGTGCAGAATTTGAGTAAATTTAGTTGATATTCACTTCGATTCTTTTGGATTTTCTTAAGATTTTTAGTGGGAGGAGCTGAAATTGAAAAAATTTGGGTGAAATTAAATTAAATCTTTTTGAATTTTTTTATGATTTTTAGTTACAGATGCAGAATTTGTGTAAATTTTATTGATATTCACTTCGATTACTTTGGATTTTCATAAGATTTTTAGTAGATGGAGCTGAAATTGAAGAAATTTTGGCGAAATTAAATTAAATCTTTTTGAATTTTTTTATGATTTTTAGTTAAAGGTGCAGAATTTGAGTAAATTTAGTTGATATTCACTTAGAATCTTTTGGATTTTCTTAAGATTTTTAGGAGGAAGAGCTGAAATTGATGAAATTTTTGTGAAATTAAATGAAATCTTTTTGAAATTTTTTATGATTTTTAGTTAAAGGTGCAGAATATGAGTAAATTTAGTTGATATTCACTTCGATTCTTTTGGATTTTCTTAAGATTTTTAGGAGGAAGAGCTGAAATTGATGAAATTTTTGTGAAATTAAATGAAATCTTTTTGCATATTTTTTACGATTTTTAGTTCAAGGTGCAGAATTTGAGTAAATTTAGTTGATATTCACTTGGATTCTTTTGGATTTTCTTAAGATTTTTTGTAGGAGGAACTGAAATTGAAAAAATTTTGAGGAAATTAAATTAAATCTTTTTGAATTTTTTTACGATTTTTAGTTAAAGGTGCAGAATTTGAGTAAATTTAGTTGATATTCACTTCGATTACTTTGGATTTTCATAAGATTTTTAGTAGAAGGAGCTGAAATTGAAGAAATTTTAGTGAAATTAAATTAAATCTTTTTGAATTTTTTTACGATTTTTAGTTAAAGGTGCAGAATTTGAGTAAATTTAGTTTTATATTCACTTAGATTCTTTTGGATTTTCTTAAGATTTTTTGTAGGAGGAACTGAAATTGAAAAAATTTTGGTGAAATTGAATTAAACCTTTTTAAAATTTTTATGATTTTTAGTTAAAGGTGCAGAATTTGAGTAAATTTAGTTGATATTCACTTAGATTCTATTGGATTTTCTTAAGATTTTTAGTAGGAGGAACTGAAATTGAAAAAATTTTGGTGAAATTGAATTAAATCTTTTTGAAATTTTTTATGATTTTTAGTTACAGATGCAGAATTTGAGTAAATTTAGTTGATATTCACTTGGATTCTTTTGGATTTTCTTAAGATTTTTTGTAGGAGGAACTGAAATTGAAAAAATTTTGGTGAAATTGAATTAAATCTTTTTGAAATTTTTATGATTTTTAGTTAAAGGTGCAGAATTTTAGTAAATTTAGTTGATATTCACTTCGATTCTTTTGGATTTTCTTAAGATTTTTAGGAGGAAGAGCTGAAATTGATGAAATTATTGTGAAATTAAATGAAATCTTTTTGCATTTTTTTACGATTTTTAGTTAAAAGTGGAGAATTTGAGTAAATTTAGTTGATATTCACTTCGATTCCTTTGGATTTTCATAAGATTTTCAGTAGAAGGAGTTGAAATTGAAGAAATTTTAGTGAAATTAAATTAAATCTTTTTGAATTTTTTTACGATTTTTAGTTAAAGGTGCAGAATTTGAGTAAATTTAGTTGATATTCACTTCGATTACTTTGGATTTTCATAAGATTTTCAGTAGAAGGAGTTGAAATTGAAGAAATTTTAGTGAAATTAAATTAAATCTTTTTGAATTTTTTTATTATTTTTAGTTAAAGGTGCAGAATTTGAGTAAATTTAGTTGATATTCACTTCGATTACTTTGGATTTTCAAAAGATTTTTAGTAGAAGGAGCTGAAATTGAAGAAATTTTAGTGAAATTAAATTGAATCTTTTTGAATTTTTTTATTATTTTTAGTTAAAGGTGCAGAATTTGAGTAAATTTAGTTGATATTCACTTCGATTCTTTTGGATTTTCTTAAGATTTTTAGGAGGAAGAGCTGAAATTGATGAAATTTTGGTGAAATTAAATGAAATCTTTTTGCATTTTTTTTTACGATTTTTAGTACAAGGTGCAGAATTTGAGTAAATTTAGTTGATATTCACTTCGATTCTTTTGGATTTTCTTAAGATTTTTTGTAGGAGGAACTGAAATTGAAAAAATTTTGGTGAAATTGAATTAAATCTTTTTGAAATTTTTTATGATTTTTAGTTAAAGGTGCAGAATTTGAGTAAATTTAGTTGATATTCACTTCGATTCTTTTGGATTTTCTTAAGATTTTTAGTAGGAGGAGCTGAAATTGAAAAAATTTGGGTGAAATTAAATTAAATCTTTTTGAATTTTTTTATGATTTTTAGTTACAGATGCAGAATTAGAGTAAATTTTATTGATATTCACTTCGATTACTTTGGATTTTCATAAGATTTTTAGTAGAAGGAGCTGAAATTGAAGAAATTTTGGCGAAATTAAATTAAATCTTTTTGAAATTTTTTATGATTTTTAGTTAAAGGTGCAGAATTTGAGTAAATTTAGTTGATATTCACTTCGATTACTTTGGATTTTCATAAGATTTTCAGTAGAAGGAGTTGAAATTGAAGACATTTTAGTGAAATTAAATTAAATCTTTTTGAATTTTTTTATGATTTTTAGTTAAAGGTGCAGAATTTGAGTAAATTTAGTTGATATTCACTTAGAATCTTTTGGATTTTCTTAAGATTTTTAGGAGGAAGAGCTGAAATTGATGAAATTTTTGTGAAATTAAATGAAATCTTTTTGCATTTTTTTTACGATTTTTAGTGAAATGTGCAGAATTTGAGTAAATTTAGTTGATATTCACTTAGAATCTTTTGGATTTTCTTAAGATTTTTAGTAGGAGGAGCTGAAATTGAAGAAATTTTGGCGAAATTAAATTAAATCTTTTTGAATTTTTTTCCGATTTTTAGTTACAGATGCAGAATTTGAGTAAATTTTGTTGATATTCACTTCGATTACTTTGGATTTTCATAAGATTTTCAGTAGAAGGAGTTGAAATTGAAGAAATTTTAGTGAAATTAAATTAAATCTTTTTGAATTTTTTTACGATTTTTAGGTAAAGGTGCAGAATTTGAGTAAATTTAGTTGATATTCACTTCGATTACTTTGGATTTTCATAAGATTTTCTGTAGAAGGAGTTGAAATTGAAGAAATTTTAGTGAAATTAAATTAAATCTTTTTGAATTTTTTTATTATTTTTAGTTAAAGGTGCAGAATTTGTGTAAATTTAGTTGATATTCACTTCGATTACTTTGGATTTTCATAAGATTTTTAGTAGAAGGAGCTGAAATTGAAGAAATTTTAGTGAAATTAAATTAAATCTTTTTGAATTTTTTTATTATTTTTAGTTAAAGGTGCAGAATTTGAGTAAATTTAGTTGATATTCACTTAGATTCTTTTGGATTTTCATAAGATTTTTAGGAGGAAGAGCTGAAATTGATGAAATTTTTGTGAAAATAAATGAAATCTTTTTGAATTTTTTTTACGATTTTTAGTTAAAGGTGCAGAATTTAAGTAAATTTAGTTGATATTCACATGGATTCTTTTGGATTTTCTTAAGATTTTTTGTAGGAGGAACTGAAATTGAAAAAATTTTGGTGAAATTGAATTAAATCTTTTTGAATTTTTTTATGATTTTTAGTTAAAGGTGCAGAATTTGAGTAAATTTAGTTGATATTTACTTCGATTCTTTTGGATTTTCTTAAGATTTTTAGTAGGAGGAGCTGAAATTGAAATAATTTGGGTGAAATTGAATTAAATCTTTTTTAATTTTTTTATGATTTTTAGTTAAAGGTGCAGAATTTGAGTTAATTTAGTTGATATTCACTTAGATTCTTTTGGATTTTCTTAAGATTTATAGGAGGAAATGCTGAAATTGTTGAAATTTTTGTGAAATTAAATTAAATTATTTTGCATTTTTTTTTATGATTTTTAGTTAAAGGTGCAGAATTTGAGTAAATTTAGTTGATATTCACTTCGATTAATTTGGATTTTCTTAAGATTTTTAGTAGGAGGAGCTGAAATTGAAGAAATTTTGGCGAAATTAAATTAAATCTTTTTGAATTTTTTTCCGATTTTTAGTTACAGATGCAGAATTTGAGTAAATTTTGTTGATATTCACTTCGATTACTTTGGATTTTCATAAGATTTTTAGTAGGAGGAGCTGAAATTGAAGAAATTTTGGCGAAATTAAATTAAATCTTTTTGAATTTTTTTCCGATTTTTAGTTACAGATGGAGAATTTGAGTAAATTTTGTTGATATTCACTTCGATTACTTTGGATTTTCATAAGATTTTTAGTAGAAGGAGCTGAAATTGAAGAAATTTTGGCGAAATTAAATTAAATCTTTTTGAATTTTTTTATGATTTTTAGTTAAAGGTGCAGAATTTGAGTAAATTTAGTTGATATTCACTTAGATTCTTTTGGATTTTCTTAAGATTTTTAGGAGGAAATGCTGTAATTGTTGAAATTTTTGTGAAATTAAATTAAATCTTTTTCATTTTTTTATGATTTTTAGTTAAAGGTGCAGAATTTGAGTAAATTTAGTTGATATTCACTTAGAATCTTTTGGATTTTCTTAAGATTTTTAGGAGGAAGAGCTGAAATTGATGAAATTTTTGTGAAATTAAATGAAATCTTTTTGAAATTTTTTATGATTTTTAGTTAAAGGTGCAGAATATGAGTAAATTTAGTTGATATTCACTTCGATTCTTTTGGATTTTCTTAAGATTTTTAGGAGGAAGAGCTGAAATTGATGAAATTTTTGTGAAATTAAATGAAATCTTTTTGCATATTTTTTACGATTTTTAGTTCAAGGTGCAGAATTTGAGTAAATTTAGTTGATATTCACTTCGATTCTTTTGGATTTTCTTAAGATTTTTAGTAGGAGGAGCTGAAATTGAAAAAATTTGGGTGAAATTAAATTAAATCTTTTTGAATTTTTTTATGATTTTTAGTTACAGATGCAGAATTTGTGTAAATTTTATTGATATTCACTTCGATTACTTTGGATTTTCATAAGATTTTTAGTAGAAGGAGCTGAAATTGAAGAAATTTTGGCGAAATTAAATTAAATCTTTTTGAATTTTTTTATGATTTTTAGTTAAAGGTGCAGAATTTGAGTAAATTTAGTTGATATTCACTTAGAATCTTTTGGATTTTCTTAAGATTTTTAGGAGGAAGAGCTGAAATTGATGAAATTTTTGTGAAATTAAATGAAATCTTTTTGAAATTTTTTATGATTTTTAGTTAAAGGTGCAGAATATGAGTAAATTTAGTTGATATTCACTTCGATTCTTTTGGATTTTCTTAAGATTTTTAGGAGGAATAGCTGAAATTGATGAAATTTTTGTGAAATTAAATGAAATCTTTTTGCATATTTTTTACGATTTTTAGTTCAAGGTGCAGAATTTGAGTAAATTTAGTTGATATTCACTTGGATTCTTTTGGATTTTCTTAAGATTTTTTGTAGGAGGAACTGAAATTGAAAAAATTTTGAGGAAATTAAATTAAATCTTTTTGAATTTTTTTACGATTATTAGTTAAAGGTGCAGAATTTGAGTAAATTTAGTTGATATTCACTTCGATTACTTTGGATTTTCATAAGATTTTTAGTAGAAGGAGCTGAAATTGAAGAAATTTTAGTGAAATTAAATTAAATCTTTTTGAATTTTTTTACGATTTTTAGTTAAAGGTGCAGAATTTGAGTAAATTTAGTTGATATTCACTTCGATTACTTTGGATTTTCATAAGATTTTCTGTAGAAGGAGTTGAAATTGAAGAAATTTTAGTGAAATTAAATTAAATCTTTTTGAATTTTTTTATTATTTTTAGTTAAAGGTGGAGAATTTGTGTAAATTTAGTTGATATTCACTTCGATTACTTTGGATTTTCATAAGATTTTTAGTAGAAGGAGCTGAAATTGAAGAAATTTTAGTGAAATTAAATTGAATCTTTTTGAATTTTTTTATTATTTTTAGTTAAAGGTGCAGAATTTGAGTAAATTTAGTTGATATTCACTTAGATTCTTTTGGATTTTCATAAGATTTTTAGGAGGAAGAGCTGAAATTGATGAAATTTTTGTGAAAATAAATGAAATCTTTTTGAATTTTTTTTACGATTTTTAGTTAAAGGTGCAGAATTTAAGTAAATTTAGTTGATATTCACATGGATTCTTTTGGATTTTCTTAAGATTTTTTGTAGGAGGAACTGAAATTGAAAAAATTTTGGTGAAATTGAATTAAATCTTTTTGAAATTTTTTATGATTTTTAGTTAAAGGTGCAGAATTTGAGTAAATTTAGTTGATATTTACTTCGATTCTTTTGGATTTTCTTAAGATTTTTAGTAGGAGGAGCTGAAATTGAAATAATTTGGGTGAAATTGAATTGAATCTTTTTTAATTTTTTTATGATTTTTAGTTAAAGGTGCAGAATTTGAGTTAATTTAGTTGATATTCACTTAGATTCTTTTGGATTTTCTTAAGATTTATAGGAGGAAATGCTGAAATTGTTGAAATTTTTGTGAAATTAAATTAAATTATTTTGCATTTTTTTTTATGATTTTTAGTTAAAGGTGCAGAATTTGAGTAAATTTAGTTGATATTCACTTCGATTAATTTGGATTTTCTTAAGATTTTTAGTAGGAGGAGCTGAAATTGAAGAAATTTTGGCGAAATTAAATTAAATCTTTTTGAATTTTTTTCCGATTTTTAGTTACAGATGCAGAATTTGAGTAAATTTTGTTGATATTCACTTCGATTACTTTGGATTTTCATAAGATTTTTAGTAGGAGGAGCTGAAATTGAAGAAATTTTGGCGAAATTAAATTAAATCTTTTTGAATTTTTTTCCGATTTTTAGTTACAGATGGAGAATTTGAGTAAATTTTGTTGATATTCACTTCGATTCCTTTGGATTTTCATAAGATTTTTAGTAGAAGGAGCTGAAATTGAAGAAATTTTGGCGAAATTAAATTAAATCTTTTTGAATTTTTTTATGATTTTTAGTTACAGATGCAGAATTTGAGTAAATTTCATTGATATTCACTTCGATTACTTTGGATTTTCATAAGATTTTTAGTAGAAGGAGCTGAAATTGAACAAATTTTGGCGAAATTAAATTAAATCTTTTTGAATTTTTTTATGATTTTTAGTTAAAGGTGCAGAATTTGAGTAAATTTAGTTGATATTCACTTAGAATCTTTTGGATTTTCTTAAGATTTTTAGGAGGAAGAGCTGAAATTGATGAAATTTTTGTGAAATTAAATGAAATCTTTTTGAAATTTTTTATGATTTTTAGTTAAAGGTGCAGAATATGAGTAAATTTAGTTGATATTCACTTCGATTCTTTTGGATTTTCTTAAGATTTTTAGGAGGAAGAGCTGAAATTGATGAAATTTTTGTGAAATTAAATGAAATCTTTTTGCATATTTTTTACGATTTTTAGTTCAAGGTGCAGAATTTGAGTAAATTTAGTTGATATTCACTTGGATTCTTTTGGATTTTCTTAAGATTTTTTGTAGGAGGAACTGAAATTGAAAAAATTTTGAGGAAATTAAATTAAATCTTTTTGAATTTTTTTACGATTTTTAGTTAAAGGTGCAGAATTTGAGTAAATTTAGTTGATATTCACTTCGATTACTTTGGATTATCATAAGATTTTTAGTAGAAGGAGCTGAAATTGAAGAAATTTTAGTGAAATTAAATTAAATCTTTTTGAATTTTTTTACGATTTTTAGTTAAAGGTGCAGAATTTGAGTAAATTTAGTTTTATATTCACTTAGATTCTTTTGGATTTTCTTAAGATTTTTTGTAGGAGGAACTGAAATTGAAAAAATTTTGGTGAAATTGAATTAAATCTTTTTGAAATTTTTTATGATTTTTAGTTAAAGGTGCAGAATTTGAGTAAATTTAGTTGATATTCACTTCGATTCTTTTGGATTTTCTTAAGATTTTGAGTAGGAGGAGCAGAAATTGAAATATTTTGGGTGAAATTGAATTAAATCTTTTTGAATTTTTTTATGATTTTTAGTTAATGGTGCAGAATTTGAGTTAATTTAGTTGATATTCACTTAGATTCTTTTGGATTTTCTTAAGATTTTTAGGAGGAAATGCTGAAATTGTTGAAATTTTTGTGAAATTAAATTAAATCTTTTTGCATTTTTTTTTATGATTTTTAGTTAAAGGTGCAGAATTTGAGTAAATTTAGTTGATATTCACTTCGATTAATTTGGATTTTCTTAAGATTTTTAGTAGGAGGAGCTGAACTTGAAGAAATTTTGGCGAAATTAAATTAAATCTTTTTGAATTTTTTTCCGATTTTTAGTTACAGATGCAGAATTTGAGTAAATTTTGTTGATATTCACTTCGATTACTTTGGATTTTCATAAGATTTTCAGTAGAAGGAGTTGAAATTGAAGAAATTTTAGTGAAATTAAATTAAATCTTTTTGAATTTTTTTACGATTTTTAGTTAAAGGTGCAGAATTTGAGTAAATTTAGTTGATATTCACTTCGATTACTTTGGATTTTCATAAGATTTTCTGTAGAAGGAGTTGAAATTGAAGAAATTTTAGTGAAATTAAATTAAATCTTTTTTAATTTTTTTATTATTTTTAGTTAAAGGTGCAGAATTTGAGTAAATTTAGTTGATATTCACTTCGATTACTTTGGATTTTCATAAGATTTTTAGTAGAAGGAGCTGAAATTGAAGAAATTTTAGTGAAATTAAATTGAATCTTTTTGAATTTTTTTATTATTTTTAGTTAAAGGTGCAGAATTTGAGTAAATTTAGTTGATATTCACTTAGATTCTTTTGGATTTTCATAAGATTTTTAGGAGGAAGAGCTGAAATTGATGAAATTTTTGTGAAAATAAATGAAATCTTTTTGAATTTTTTTTTACGATTTTTAGTTAAAGGTGCAGAATTTAAGTAAATTTAGTTGATATTCACATGGATTCTTTTGGATTTTCTTAAGATTTTTTGTAGGAGGAACTGAAATTGAAAAAATTTTGGTGAAATTGAATTAAATCTTTTTGAAATTTTTTATGATTTTTAGTTAAAGGTGCAGAATTTGAGTAAATTTAGTTGATATTCACTTAGATTCTTTTGGATTTTCTTAAGATTTTTAGGAGGAAATGCTGTAATTGTTGAAATTTTTGTGAAATTAAATTAAATCTTTTTGCATTTTTTTATGATTTTTAGTTAAAGGTGCAGAATTTGAGTAAATTTAGTTGATATTCACTTAGAATCTTTTGGATTTTCTTAAGATTTTTAGGAGGAAGAGCTGAAATTGATGAAATTTTTGTGAAATTAAATGAAATCTTTTTGAAATTTTTTATGATTTTTAGTTAAAGGTGCAGAATATGAGTAAATTTAGTTGATATTCACTTCGATTCTTTTGGATTTTCTTAAGATTTTTAGGAGGAAGAGCTGAAATTGATGAAATTTTTGTGAAATTAAATGAAATCTTTTTGCATATTTTTTACGATTTTTAGTTCAAGGTGCAGAATTTGAGTAAATTTAGTTGATATTCACTTCGATTCTTTTGGATTTTCTTAAGATTTTTAGTGGGAGGAGCTGAAATTGAAAAAATTTGGGTGAAATTAAATTAAATCTTTTTGAATTTTTTTATGATTTTTAGTTACAGATGCAGAATTTGTGTAAATTTTATTGATATTCACTTCGATTACTTTGGATTTTCATAAGATTTTTAGTAGAAGGAGCTGAAATTGAAGAAATTTTGGCGAAATTAAATTAAATCTTTTTGAATTTTTTTATGATTTTTACTTAAAGGTGCAGAATTTGAGTAAATTTAGTTGATATTCACTTAGAATCTTTTGGATTTTCTTAAGATTTTTAGGAGGAAGAGCTGAAATTGATGAAATTTTTGTGAAATTAAATGAAATCTTTTTGAAATTTTTTATGATTTTTAGTTAAAGGTGCAGAATTTGAGTAAATTTAGTTGATATTCACTTCGATTCTTTTGGATTTTCTTAAGATTTTTAGGAGGAAGAGCTGAAATTGATGAAATTTTTGTGAAATTAAATGAAATCTTTTTGCATATTTTTTACGATTTTTAGTTCAAGGTGCAGAATTTGAGTAAATTTAGTTGATATTCACTTGGATTCTTTTGGATTTTCTTAAGATTTTTTGTAGGAGGAACTGAAATTGAAAAAATTTTGAGGAAATTAAATTAAATCTTTTTGAATTTTTTTACGATTTTTAGTTAAAGGTGCAGAATTTGATTAAATTTAGTTGATATTCACTTCGATTACTTTGGATTTTCATAAGATTTTTAGTAGAAGGAGCTGAAATTGAAGAAATTTTAGTGAAATTAAATTAAATCTTTTTGAATTTTTTTACGATTTTTAGTTAAAGGTGCAGAATTTGAGTAAATTTAGTTTTATATTCACTTAGATTCTTTTGGATTTTCTTAAGATTTTTTGTAGGAGGAACTGAAATTGAAAAAATTTTGGTGAAATTGAATTAAACCTTTTTAAAATTTTTATGATTTTTAGTTAAAGGTGCAGAATTTGAGTAAATTTAGTTGATATTCACTTAGATTCTATTGGATTTTCTTAAGATTTTTAGTAGGAGGAACTGAAATTGAAAAAATTTTGGTGAAATTGAATTAAATCTTTTTGAAATTTTTTATGATTTTTAGTTACAGATGCAGAATTTGAGTAAATTTAGTTGATATTCACTTGGATTCTTTTGGATTTTCTTAAGATTTTTTGTAGGAGGAACTGAAATTGAAAAAATTTTGGTGAAATTGAATTAAATCTTTTTGAAATTTTTATGATTTTTAGTTAAAGGTGCAGAATTTTAGTAAATTTAGTTGATATTCACTTCGATTCTTTTGGATTTTCTTAAGATTTTTAGGAGGAAGAGCTGAAATTGATGAAATTATTGTGAAATTAAATGAAATCTTTTTGCATTTTTTTACGATTTTTAGTTAAAAGTGGAGAATTTGAGTAAATTTAGTTGATATTCACTTCGATTCCTTTGGATTTTCATAAGATTTTCAGTAGAAGGAGTTGAAATTGAAGAAATTTTAGTGAAATTAAATTAAATCTTTTTGAATTTTTTTATTATTTTTAGTTAAAGGTGCAGAATTTGAGTAAATTTAGTTGATATTCACTTCGATTACTTTGGATTTTCAAAAGATTTTTAGTAGAAGGAGCTGAAATTGAAGAAATTTTAGTGAAATTAAATTAAATCTTTTTGAATTTTTTTATTATTTTTAGTTAAAGGTGCAGAATTTGAGTAAATTTAGTTGATATTCACTTCGATTCTTTTGGATTTTCTTAAGATTTTTAGGAGGAAGAGCTGAAATTGATGAAATTTTGGTGAAATTAAATGAAATCTTTTTGCATTTTTTTTTACGATTTTTAGTTCAAGGTGCAGAATTTGAGTAAATTTAGTTGATATTCACTTCGATTCTTTTGGATTTTCTTAAGATTTTTTGTAGGAGGAACTGAAATTGAAAAAATTTTGGTGAAATTGAATTAAATCTTTTTGAAATTTTTTATGATTTTTAGTTAAAGGTGCAGAATTTGAGTAAATTTAGTTGATATTCACTTCGATTCTTTTGGATTTTCTTAAGATTTTTAGTAGGAGGAGCTGAAATTGAAAAAATTTGGGTGAAATTAAATTAAATCTTTTTGAATTTTTTTATGATTTTTAGTTACAGATGCAGAATTAGAGTAAATTTTATTGATATTCACTTCGATTACTTTGGATTTTCATAAGATTTTTAGTAGAAGGAGCTGAAATTGAAGAAATTTTGGCGAAATTAAATTAAATCTTTTTGAATTTTTTTATGATTTTTAGTTAAAGGTGCAGAATTTGAGTAAATTTAGTTGATATTCACTTAGAATCTTTTGGATTTTCTTAAGATTTTTAGGAGGAAGAGCTGAAATTGATGAAATTTTTGTGAAATTAAATGAAATCTTTTTGAAATTTTTTATGATTTTTAGTTAAAGGTGCAGAATTTGAGTAAATTTAGTTGATACTCACTTCGATTCTTTTGGATTTTCTTAAGATTTTTAGTAGGAGGAGCTGAAATTGAAAAAATTTGGGTGAAATTAAATTAAATCTTTTTGAATTTTTTTATGATTTTTAGTTACAGATGCAGAATTTGAGTAAATTTCATTGATATTCACTTCGATTACTTTGGATTTTCATAAGATTTTTAGTAGAAGGAGCTGAAATTGAAGAAATTTTGGCGAAATTAAATTAAATCTTTTTGAATTTTTTTATGATTTTTAGTTAAAGGTGCAGAATTTGAGTAAATTTAGTTGATATTCACTTAGAATCTTTTGGATTTTCTTAAGATTTTTAGGAGGAAGAGCTGAAATTGATGAAATTTTTGTGAAATTAAATGAAATCTTTTTGAAATTTTTTATGATTTTTAGTTAAAGGTGCAGAATATGAGCAAATTTAGTTGATATTCACTTCGATTCTTTTGGATTTTCTTAAGATTTTTAGGAGGAAGAGCTGAAATTGATGAAATTTTTGTGAAATTAAATGAAATCTTTTTGCATTTTTTTTACGATTTTTAGTTCAAGGTGCAGAATTTGAGTAAATTTAGTTGATATTCACTTGGATTCTTTTGGATTTTCTTAAGATTTTTTGTAGGAGGAACTGAAATTGAAAAAATTTTGGCGAAATTAAATTAAATCTTTTTGAATTTTTTTACGATTTTTAGTTAAAGGTGCAGAATTTGAGTAAATTTAGTTGATATTCACTTCGATTACTTTGGATTTTCATAAGATTTTCAGTAGAAGGAGTTGAAATTGAAGAAATTTTAGTGAAAATAAATGAAATCTTTTTGAATTTTTTTTACGATTTTTAGTTAAAGGTGCAGAATTTAAGTAAATTTAGTTGATATTCACATGGATTCTTTTGGATTTTCTTAAGATTTTTTGTAGGAGGAACTGAAATTGAAAAAATTTTGGTGAAATTGAATTAAATCTTTTTGAATTTTTTTATGATTTTTAGTTAAAGGTGCAGAATTTGAGTAAATTTAGTTGATATTCACTTAGAATCTTTTGGATTTTCTTAAGATTTTTAGGAGGAAGAGCTGAAATTGATGAAATTTTTGTGAAATTAAATGAAATCTTTTTGCATTTTTTTTACGATTTTTAGTTCAAGGTGCAGAATTTGAGTAAATTTAGTTGATATTCACTTGGATTCTTTTGGATTTTCTTAAGATTTTTTGTAGGAGGAACTGAAATTGAAAAAATTTTGGCGAAATTAAATTAAATCTTTTTGAATTTTTTTACGATTTTTAGTTAAAGGTGCAGAATTTGAGTTAATTTAGTTGATATTCACTTAGATTTTTTTGGATTTTCTTAAGATTTTTAGGAGGAAATGCTGAAATTGTTGAAATTTTTGTGAAATTAAATTAAATCTTTTTGCATTTTTTTATGATTTTTAGTTACAGATACAGAATTTGAGTAAATTTTATTGATATTCACTTCGATTACTTTGGATTTTCATAAGATTTTTAGTAAAAGGAGCTGAAATTGAAGAAATTTTGGCGAAATTAAATTAAATCTTTTTGAATTTTTTTATGATTTTTAGTTAAAGGTGCAGAATTTGAGTAAATTTAGTTGATATTCACTTAGAATCTTTTGGATTTTCTTAAGATTTTTAGGAGGAAGAGCTGAAATTGATGAAATTTTTGTGAAATTAAATGAAATCTTTTTGAAATATTTTATGATTTTTAGTTAAAGGTGCAGAATATGAGTAAATTTAGTTGATATTCACTTCGATTCTTTTGGATTTTCTTAAGATTTTTAGGAGAAAGAGCTGAAATTGATGAAATTTTTGTGAAATTAAATGAAATCTTTTTGCATTTTTTTTACGATTTTTAGTTCAAGGTGCAGAATTTGAGTAAATTTAGTTGATATTCACTTGGATTCTTTTGGATTTTCTTAAGATTTTTTGTAGGAGGAACTCAAATTGAAAAAATTTTGGTGAAATTGAATTAAATCTTTTTGAAATTTTTTATGATTTTTAGTTAAAGGTGCAGAATTTGAGTAAATTTAGTTGATATTCACTTCGATTCTTTTGGATTTTCTTAAGATTTTTAGTAGGAGGAGCTGAAATTGAAAAAATTTGGGTGAAATTAAATTAAATCTTTTTGAATTTTTTTATGATTTTTAGTTACAGATGCAGAATTTGAGTAAATTTTATTGATATTCACTTCGATTACTTTGGATTTTCATAAGATTTTTAGTAGAAGGAGCTGAAATTGAAGAAATTTTGGCGAAATTAAATTAAACCTTTTTGAATTTTTTAATGATTTTTAGTTAAAGGTGCAGAATTTGAGTAAATTTAGTTGATATTCACTTAGAATCTTTTGGATTTTCTTAAGATTTTTAGGAGGAAGAGCTGAAATTGATGAAATTTTTGTGAAATTAAATGAAATCTTTTTGAAATTTTTTATGATTTTTAGTTAAAGGTGCAGAATATGAGTAAATTTAGTTGATATTCACTTCGATTCTTTTGGATTTTCTTAAGATTTTTAGGAGGAAGAGCTGAAATTGATGAAATTTTTGTGAAATTAAATGAAATCTTTTTGCATTTTTTTTACGATTTTTAGTTCAAGGTGCAGAATTTGAGTAAATTTAGTTGATATTCACTTGGATTCTTTTGGATTTTCTTAAGATTTTTTGTAGGAGGAACTGAAATTGAAAAAATTTTGGTGAAATTAAATTAAATCTTTTTGAATTTTTTTACGATTTTTAGTTAAAGGTGCAGAATTTGAGTAAATTTAGTTGATATTCACTTCGATTACTTTGGATTTTCATAAGATTTTTAGTAGAAGGAGCTGAAATTGAAGAAATTTTAGTGAAATTCAATTAAATCTTTTTGCATATTTTTTACGATTTTTAGTTCAAGGTGCAGAATTTGAGTAAATTTAGTTGATATTCACTTGGATTCTTTTGGATTTTCTTAAGATTTTTTGTAGGAGGAACTGAAATTGAAAAAATTTTGAGGAAATTAAATTAAATCTTTTTGAATTTTTTTACGATTATTAGTTAAAGGTGCAGAATTTGAGTAAATTTAGTTGATATTCACTTCGATTACTTTGGATTTTCATAAGATTTTTAGTAGAAGGAGCTGAAATTGAAGAAATTTTAGTGAAATTAAATTAAATCTTTTTGAATTTTTTTACGATTTTTAGTTAAAGGTGCAGAATTTGAGTAAATTTAGTTTTATATTCACTTAGATTCTTTTGGATTTTCTTAAGATTTTTTGTAGGAGGAACTGAAATTGAAAAAATTTTGGTGAAATTGAATTAAATCTTTTTGAAATTTTTTATGATTTTTAGTTAAAGGTGCAGAATTTGAGTAAATTTAGTTGATATTCACTTCGATTCTTTTGGATTTTCTTAAGATTTTTAGTAGGAGGAGCTGAAATTGAAATAATTTGGGTGAAATTGAATTAAATCTTTTTGAATTTTTTTATGATTTTTAGTTAATGGTGCAGAATTTGAGTTAATTTAGTTGATATTCACTTAGATTCTTTTGGATTTTCTTAAGATTTTTAGGAGGAAATGCTGAAATTGTTGAAATTTTTGTGAAATTAAATTAAATCTTTTTGCATTTTTTTTTATGATTTTTAGTTAAAGGTGCAGAATTTGAGTAAATTTAGTTGATATTCACTTCGATTAATTTGGATTTTCTTAAGATTTTTAGTAGGAGGAGCTGAACTTGAAGAAATTTTGGCGAAATTAAATTAAATCTTTTTGAATTTTTTTCCGATTTTTAGTTACAGATGCAGAATTTGAGTAAATTTTGTTGATATTCACTTCGATTACTTTGGATTTTCATAAGATTTTCAGTAGAAGGAGTTGAAATTGAAGAAATTTTAGTGAAATTAAATTAAATCTTTTTGAATTTTTTTACGATTTTTAGTTAAAGGTGCAGAATTTGAGTAAATTTAGTTGATATTCACTTCGATTACTTTGGATTTTCATAAGATTTTCTGTAGAAGGAGTTGAAATTGAAGAAATTTTAGTGAAATTAAATTAAATCTTTTTGAATTTTTTTATTATTTTTAGTTAAAGGTGCAGAATTTGAGTAAATTTAGTTGATATTCACTTCGATTACTTTGGATTTTCATAAGATTTTTAGTAGAAGGAGCTGAAATTGAAGAAATTTTAGTGAAATTAAATTAAATCTTTTTGAATTTTTTTATTATTTTTAGTTAAAGGTGCAGAATTTGAGTAAATTTAGTTGATATTCACTTAGATTCTTTTGGATTTTCATAAGATTTTTAGGAGGAAGAGCTGAAATTGATGAAATTTTTGTGAAAATAAATGAAATCTTTTTGAATTTTTTTTACGATTTTTAGTTAAAGGTGCAGAATTTAAGTAAATTTAGTTGATATTCACATGGATTCTTTTGGATTTTCTTAAGATTTTTTGTAGGAGGAACTGAAATTGAAAAAATTTTGGTGAAATTGAATTAAATCTTTTTGAAATTTTTTATAATTTTTAGTTAAAGGTGCAGAATTTGAGTAAATTTAGTTGATATTCACTTCGATTCTTTTGGATTTTCTTAAGATTTTTAGTAGGAGGAGCTGAAATTGAAAAAATTTGGGTGAAATTAAATTAAATCTTTTTGAATTTTTTTATGATTTTTAGTTACAGATGCAGAATTTGAGTAAATTTAGTTGATATTCACTTAGATTCTTTTGGATTTTCATAAGATTTTTAGGAGGAAGAGCTGAAATTGATGAAATTTTTGTGAAAATAAATGAAATCTTTTTGAATTTTTTTTACGATTTTTAGTTAAAGGTGCAGAATTTAAGTAAATTTAGTTGATATTCACATGGATTCTTTTGGATTTTCTTAAGATTTTTTGTAGGAGGAACTGAAATTGAAAAAATTTTGGTGAAATTGAATTAAATCTTTTTGAAATTTTTTATGATTTTTAGTTAAAGGTGCAGAATTTGAGTAAATTTAGTTGATATTCACTTCGATTCTTTTGGATTTTCTTAAGATTTTGAGTAGAGGAGCTGAAATTGAAATATTTTGGGTGAAATTGAATTAAATCTTTTTGAATTTTTTTATGATTTTTAGTTAAAGGTGCAGAATTTGAGTTAATTTAGTTGATATTCACTTAGATTCTTTTGGATTTTCTTAAGATTTTTAGGAGGAAATGCTGAAATTGTTGAAATTTTTGTGAAATTAAATTAAATCTTTTTGCATTTTTTTTTATGATTTTTAGTTAAAGGTGCAGAATTTGAGTAAATTTAGTTGATATTCACTTCGATTAATTTGGATTTTCTTAAGATTTTTAGTAGGAGGAGCTGAACTTGAAGAAATTTTGGCGAAATTAAATTAAATCTTTTTGAATTTTTTTCCGATTTTTAGTTACAGATGCAGAATTTGAGTAAATTTTGTTGATATTCACTTCGATTACTTTGGATTTTCATAAGATTTTCAGTAGAAGGAGTTGAAATTGAAGAAATTTTAGTGAAATTAAATTAAATCTTTTTGAATTTTTTTACGATTTTTAGGTAAAGGTGCAGAATTTGAGTAAATTTAGTTGATATTCACTTCGATTACTTTGGATTTTCATAAGATTTTCTGTAGAAGGAGTTGAAATTGAAGAAATTTTAGTGAAATTAAATTAAATCTTTTTGAATTTTTTTATTATTTTTAGTTAAAGGTGCAGAATTTGTGTAAATTTAGTTGATATTCACTTCGATTACTTTGGATTTTCATAAGATTTTTAGTAGAAGGAGCTGAAATTGAAGAAATTTTAGTGAAATTAAATTGAATCTTTTTGAATTTTTTTATTATTTTTAGTTAAAGGTGCAGAATTTGAGTAAATTTAGTTGATATTCACTTAGATTCTTTTGGATTTTCATAAGATTTTTAGGAGGAAGAGCTGAAATTGATGAAATTTTTGTGAAAATAAATGAAATCTTTTTGAATTTTTTTTACGATTTTTAGTTAAAGGTGCAGAATTTAAGTAAATTTAGTTGATATTCACATGGATTCTTTTGGATTTTCTTAAGATTTTTTGTAGGAGGAACTGAAATTGAAAAAATTTTGGTGAAATTGAATTAAATCTTTTTGAATTTTTTTATGATTTTTAGTTAAAGGTGCAGAATTTGAGTAAATTTAGTTGATATTTACTTCGATTCTTTTGGATTTTCTTAAGATTTTTAGTAGGAGGAGCTGAAATTGAAATAATTTGGGTGAAATTGAATTAAATCTTTTTTAATTTTTTTATGATTTTTAGTTAAAGGTGCAGAATTTGAGTTAATTTAGTTGATATTCACTTAGATTCTTTTGGATTTTCTTAAGATTTATAGGAGGAAATGCTGAAATTGTTGAAATTTTTGTGAAATTAAATTAAATTATTTTGCATTTTTTTTTATGATTTTTAGTTAAAGGTGCAGAATTTGAGTAAATTTAGTTGATATTCACTTCGATTAATTTCGATTTTCTTAAGATTTTTAGTAGGAGGAGCTGAAATTGAAGAAATTTTGGCGAAATTAAATTAAATCTTTTTGAATTTTTTTCCGATTTTTAGTTACAGATGCAGAATTTGAGTAAATTTTGTTGATATTCACTTCGATTACTTTGGATTTTCATAAGATTTTTAGTAGGAGGAGCTGAAATTGAAGAAATTTTGGCGAAATTAAATTAAATCTTTTTGAATTTTTTTCCGATTTTTAGTTACAGATGGAGAATTTGAGTAAATTTTGTTGATATTCACTTCGATTACTTTGGATTTTCATAAGATTTTTAGTAGAAGGAGCTGAAATTGAAGAAATTTTGGCGAAATTAAATTAAATCTTTTTGAATTTTTTTATGATTTTTAGTTAAAGGTGCAGAATTTGAGTAAATTTAGTTGATATTCACTTAGATTCTTTTGGATTTTCTTAAGATTTTTAGGAGGAAATGCTGTAATTGTTGAAATTTTTGTGAAATTAAATTAAATCTTTTTCATTTTTTTATGATTTTTAGTTAAAGGTGCAGAATTTGAGTAAATTTAGTTGATATTCACTTCGATTAATTTGGATTTTCTTAAGATTTTTAGTAGGAGGAGCTGAACTTGAAGAAATTTTGGCGAAATTAAATTAAATCTTTTTGAATTTTTTTCCGATTTTTAGTTACAGATGCAGAATTTGAGTAAATTTTGTTGATATTCACTTCGATTACTTTGGATTTTCATAAGATTTTCAGTAGAAGGAGTTGAAATTGAAGAAATTTTAGTGAAATTAAATTAAATCTTTTTGAATTTTTTTACGATTTTTAGTTAAAGGTGCAGAATTTGAGTAAATTTAGTTGATATTCACTTCGATTACTTTGGATTTTCATAAGATTTTCTGTAGAAGGAGTTGAAATTGAAGAAATTTTAGTGAAATTAAATTAAATCTTTTTGAATTTTTTTATTATTTTTAGTTAAAGGTGCAGAATTTGAGTAAATTTAGTTGATATTCACTTCGATTACTTTGGATTTTCATAAGATTTTTAGTAGAAGGAGCTGAAATTGAAGAAATTTTAGTGAAATTAAATTAAATCTTTTTGAATTTTTTTATTATTTTTAGTTAAAGGTGCAGAATTTGAGTAAATTTAGTTGATATTCACTTAGATTCTTTTGGATTTTCATAAGATTTTTAGGAGGAAGAGCTGAAATTGATGAAATTTTTGTGAAAATAAATGAAATCTTTTTGAATTTTTTTTACGATTTTTAGTTAAAGGTGCAGAATTTAAGTAAATTTAGTTGATATTCACATGGATTCTTTTGGATTTTCTTAAGATTTTTTGTAGGAGGAACTGAAATTGAAAAAATTTTGGTGAAATTGAATTAAATCTTTTTGAAATTTTTTATGATTTTTAGTTAAAGGTGCAGAATTTGAGTAAATTTAGTTGATATTTACTTCGATTCTTTTGGATTTTCTTAAGATTTTTAGTAGGAGGAGCTGAAATTGAAATAATTTTGGCGAAATTAAATTAAATCTTTTTTAATTTTTTTATGATTTTTAGTTAAAGGTGCAGAATTTGAGTTAATTTAGTTGATATTCACTTAGATTCTTTTGGATTTTCTTAAGATTTATAGGAGGAAATGCTGAAATTGTTGAAATTTTTGTGAAATTAAATTAAATTATTTTGCATTTTTTTTTATGATTTTTAGTTAAAGGTGCAGAATTTGAGTAAATTTAGTTGATATTCACTTCGATTAATTTGGATTTTCTTAAGATTTTTAGTAGGAGGAGCTGAAATTGAAGAAATTTTGGCGAAATTAAATTAAATCTTTTTGAATTTTTTTCCGATTTTTAGTTACAGATGCAGAATTTGAGTAAATTTTGTTGATATTCACTTCGATTACTTTGGATTTTCATAAGATTTTTAGTAGGAGGAGCTGAAATTGAAGAAATTTTGGCGAAATTAAATTAAATCTTTTTGAATTTTTTTCCGATTTTTAGTTACAGATGGAGAATTTGAGTAAATTTTGTTGATATTCACTTCGATTACTTTGGATTTTCATAAGATTTTTAGTAGAAGGAGCTGAAATTGAAGAAATTTTGGCGAAATTAAATTAAATCTTTTTGAATTTTTTTATGATTTTTAGTTAAAGGTGCAGAATTTGAGTAAATTTAGTTGATATTCACTTAGATTCTTTTGGATTTTCTTAAGATTTTTAGGAGGAAATGCTGTAATTGTTGAAATTTTTGTGAAATTAAATTAAATCTTTTTGCATTTTTTTATGATTTTTAGTTAAAGGTGCAGAATTTGAGTAAATTTAGTTGATATTCACTTAGAATCTTTTGGATTTTCTTAAGATTTTTAGGAGGAAGAGCTGAAATTGATGAAATTTTTGTGAAATTAAATGAAATCTTTTTGAAATTTTTTATGATTTTTAGTTAAAGGTGCAGAATATGAGTAAATTTAGTTGATATTCACTTCGATTCTTTTGGATTTTCTTAAGATTTTTAGGAGGAAGAGCTGAAATTGATGAAATTTTTGTGAAATTAAATGAAATCTTTTTGCATATTTTTTACGATTTTTAGTTCAAGGTGCAGAATTTGAGTAAATTTAGTTGATATTCACTTCGATTCTTTTGGATTTTCTTAAGATTTTTAGTGGGAGGAGCTGAAATTGAAAAAATTTGGGTGAAATTAAATTAAACCTTTTTGAATTTTTTTATGATTTTTAGTTACAGATGCAGAATTTGTGTAAATTTTATTGATATTCACTTCGATTACTTTGGATTTTCATAAGATTTTTAGTAGAAGGAGCTGAAATTGAAGAAATTTTGGCGAAATTAAATTAAATCTTTTTGAATTTTTTTATGATTTTTAGTTAAAGGTGCAGAATTTGAGTAAATTTAGTTGATATTCACTTAGAATCTTTTGGATTTTCTTAAGATTTTTAGGAGGAAGAGCTGAAATTGATGAAATTTTTGTGAAATTAAATGAAATCTTTTTGAAATTTTTTATGATTTTTAGTTAAAGGTGCAGAATATGAGTAAATTTAGTTGATATGCACTTCGATTCTTTTGGATTTTCTTAAGATTTTTAGGAGGAAGAGCTGAAATTGATGAAATTTTTGTGAAATTAAATGAAATCTTTTTGCATATTTTTTACGATTTTTAGTTCAAGGTGCAGAATTTGAGTAAATTTAGTTGATATTCACTTGGATTCTTTTGGATTTTCTTAAGATTTTTTGTAGGAGGAACTGAAATTGAAAAAATTTTGAGGAAATTAAATTAAATCTTTTTGAATTTTTTTACGATTTTTAGTTAAAGGTGCAGAATTTGAGTAAATTTAGTTGATATTCACTTCGATTACTTTGGATTTTCATAAGATTTTTAGTAGAAGGAGCTAAAATTGAAGAAATTTAAGTGAAATTAAATTAAATCTTTTTGAATTTTTTTACGATTTTTAGTTAAAGGTGCAGAATTTGAGTAAATTTAGTTTTATATTCACTTAGATTCTTTTGGATTTTCTTAAGATTTTTTGTAGGAGGAACTGAAATTGAAAAAATTTTGGTGAAATTGAATTAAACCTTTTTAAAATTTTTATGATTTTTAGTTAAAGGTGCAGAATTTGAGTAAATTTAGTTGATATTCACTTAGATTCTATTGGATTTTCTTAAGATTTTTAGTAGGAGGAACTGAAATTGAAAAAATTTTGGTGAAATTGAATTAAATCTTTTTGAAATTTTTTATGATTTTTAGTTACAGATGCAGAATTTGAGTAAATTTAGTTGATATTCACTTGGATTCTTTTGGATTTTCTTAAGATTTTTTGTAGGAGGAACTGAAATTGAAAAAATTTTGGTGAAATTGAATTAAATCTTTTTGAAATTTTTATGATTTTTAGTTAAAGGTGCAGAATTTGAGTAAATTTAGTTGATATTCACTTCGATTCTTTTGGATTTTCTTAAGATTTTTAGGAGGAAGAGCTGAAATTGATGAAATTATTGTGAAATTAAATGAAATCTTTTTGCATTTTTTTACGATTTTTAGTTAAAAGTGGAGAATTTGAGTAAATTTAGTTGATATTCACTTCGATTCCTTTGGATTTTCATAAGATTTTCAGTAGAAGGAGTTGAAATTGAAGAAATTTTAGTGAAATTAAATTAAATCTTTTTGAATTTTTTTACGATTTTTAGTTAAAGGTGCAGAATTTGAGTAAATTTAGTTGATATTCACTTCGATTACTTTGGATTTTCATAAGATTTTCAGTAGAAGGAGTTGAAATTGAAGAAATTTTAGTGAAATTAAATTAAATCTTTTTGAATTTTTTTATTATTTTTAGTTAAAGGTGCAGAATTTGAGTAAATTTAGTTGATATTCACTTCGATTACTTTGGATTTTCAAAAGATTTTTAGTAGAAGGAGCTGAAATTGAAGAAATTTTTTTGAAATTAAATTGAATCTTTTTGAATTTTTTTATTATTTTTAGTTAAAGGTGCAGAATTTGAGTAAATTTAGTTGATATTCACTTCGATTCTTTTGGATTTTCTTAAGATTTTTAGGAGGAAGAGCTGAAATTGATGAAATTTTGGTGAAATTAAATGAAATATTTTTGCATTTTTTTTTATGATTTTTAGTTCAAGGTGCAGAATTTGAGTAAATTTAGTTGATATTCACTTCGATTCTTTTGGATTTTCTTAAGATTTTTTGTAGGAGGAACTGAAATTGAAAAAATTTTGGTGAAATTGAATTAAATCTTTTTGAAATTTTTTATGATTTTTAGTTAAAGGTGCAGAATTTGAGTAAATTTAGTTGATATTCACTTCGATTCTTTTGGATTTTCTTAAGATTTTTAGTAGGAGGAGCTGAAATTGAAAAAATTTGGGTGAAATTAAATTAAATCTTTTTGAATTTTTTTATGATTTTTAGTTACAGATGCAGAATTAGAGTAAATTTTATTGATATTCACTTCGATTACTTTGGATTTTCATAAGATTTTTAGTAGAAGGAGCTGAAATTGAAGAAATTTTGGCGAAATTAAATTAAATCTTTTTGAATTTTTTTATGATTTTTAGTTAAAGGTGCAGAATTTGAGTAAATTTAGTTGATATTCACTTAGATTCTTTTGGATTTTCTTAAGATTTTTAGGAGGAAGAGCTGAAATTGATGAAATTTTTGTGAAATTAAATGAAATCTTTTTGAAATTTTTTATGATTTTTAGTTAAAGGTGCAGAATTTGAGTAAATTTAGTTGATACTCACTTCGATTCTTTTGGATTTTCTTAAGATTTTTAGTAGGAGGAGCTGAAATTGAAAAAATTTGGGTGAAATTAAATTAAATCTTTTTGAATTTTTTTATGATTTTTAGTTACAGATGCAGAATTTGAGTAAATTTTATTGATATTCACTTCGATTACTTTGGATTTTCATAAGATTTTTAGTAGAAGGAGCTGAAATTGAAGAAATTTTGGCGAAATTAAATTAAATCTTTTTGAATTTTTTTATGATTTTTAGTTAAAGGTGCAGAATTTGAGTAAATTTAGTTGATATTCACTTAGAATCTTTTTGATTTTCTTAAGATTTTTAGGAGGAAGAGCTGAAATTGATGAAATTTTTGTGAAATTAAATGAAATCTTTTTGAAATTTTTTATGATTTTTAGTTAAAGGTGCAGAATATGAGCAAATTTAGTTGATATTCACTTCGATTCTTTTGGATTTTCTTAAGATTTTTAGGAGGAAGAGCTGAAATTGATGAAATTTTTGTGAAATTAAATGAAATCTTTTTGCATTTTTTTTACGATTTTTAGTTCAAGGTGCAGAATTTGAGTAAATTTAGTTGATATTCACTTGGATTCTTTTGGATTTTCTTAAGATTTTTTGTAGGAGGAACTGAAATTGAAAAAATTTTGGCGAAATTAAATTAAATCTTTTTGAATTTTTTTACGATTTTTAGTTAAAGGTGCAGAATTTGAGTAAATTTAGTTGATATTCACTTCGATTACTTTGGATTTTCATAAGATTTTCAGTAGAAGGAGTTGAAATTGAAGAAATTTTAGTGAAAATAAATGAAATCTTTTTGAATTTTTTTTACGATTTTTAGTTAAAGGTGCAGAATTTAAGTAAATTTAGTTGATATTCACATGGATTCTTTTGGATTTTCTTAAGATTTTTTGTAGGAGGAACTGAAATTGAAAAAATTTTGGTGAAATTGAATTAAATCTTTTTGAAATTTTTTATGATTTTTAGTTAAAGGTGCAGAATTTGAGTAAATTTAGTTGATATTCACTTCGATTCTTTTGGATTTTCTTAAGATTTTTAGTAGGAGGAGCTGAAATTCAAATAATTTGGGTGAAATTGAATTAAATCTTTTTGAATTTTTTTATGATTTTTAGTTAAAGGTGCAGAATTTGAGTTAATTTAGTTGATATTCACTTAGATTTTTTTGGATTTTCTTAAGATTTTTAGGAGGAAATGCTGAAATTGTTGAAATTTTTGTGAAATTAAATTAAATCTTTTTGCATTTTTTTATGATTTTTAGTTACAGATACAGAATTTGAGTAAATTTTATTGATATTCACTTCGATTACTTTGGATTTTCATAAGATTTTTAGTAAAAGGAGCTGAAATTGAAGAAATTTTGGCGAAATTAAATTAAATCTTTTTGAATTTTTTTATGATTTTTAGTTAAAGGTGCAGAATTTGAGTAAATTTAGTTGATATTCACTTAGAATCTTTTGGATTTTCTTAAGATTTTTAGGAGGAAGAGCTGAAATTGATGAAATTTTTGTGAAATTAAATGAAATCTTTTTGAAATATTTTATGATTTTTAGTTAAAGGTGCAGAATATGAGTAAATTTAGTTGATATTCACTTCGATTCTTTTGGATTTTCTTAAGATTTTTAGGAGAAAGAGCTGAAATTGATGAAATTTTTGTGAAATTAAATGAAATCTTTTTGCATTTTTTTTACGATTTTTAGTTCAAGGTGCAGAATTTGAGTAAATTTAGATGATATTCACTTGGATTCTTTTGGATTTTCTTAAGATTTTTTGTAGGAGGAACTCAAATTGAAAAAATTTTGGTGAAATTGAATTAAATCTTTTTGAAATTTTTTATGATTTTTAGTTAAAGGTGCAGAATTTGAGTAAATTTAGTTGATATTCACTTCGATTCTTTTGGATTTTCTTAAGATTTTTAGTAGGAGGAGCTGAAATTGAAAAAATTTGGGTGAAATTAAATTAAATCTTTTTGAATTTTTTTATGATTTTTAGTTACAGATGCAGAATTTGAGTAAATTTTATTGATATTCACTTCGATTACTTTGGATTTTCATAAGATTTTTAGTAGAAGGAGCTGAAATTGAAGAAATTTTGGCGAAATTAAATTAAATCTTTTTGAATTTTTTAATGATTTTTAGTTAAAGGTGCAGAATTTGAGTAAATTTAGTTGATATTCACTTAGAATCTTTTGGATTTTCTTAAGATTTTTAGGAGGAAGAGCTGAAATTGATGAAATTTTTGTGAAATTAAATGAAATCTTTTTGAAATTTTTTATGATTTTTAGTTAAAGGTGCAGAATATGAGTAAATTTAGTTGATATTCACTTCGATTCTTTTGGATTTTCTTAAGATTTTTAGGAGGAAGAGCTGAAATTGATGAAATTTTTGTGAAATTAAATGAAATCTTTTTGCATTTTTTTTACGATTTTTAGTTCAAGGTGCAGAATTTGAGTAAATTTAGTTGATATTCACTTGGATTCTTTTGGATTTTCTTAAGATTTTTTGTAGGAGGAACTGAAATTGAAGAAATTTTGGCGAAATTAAATTAAATCTTTTTGAATTTTTTTACGATTTTTAGTTAAAGGTGCAGAATTTGAGTAAATTTAGTTGATATTCACTTCGATTACTTTGGATTTTCATAAGATTTTTAGTAGAAGGAGCTGAAATTGAAGAAATTTTAGTGAAATTAAATGAAATCTTTTTGCATATTTTTTACGATTTTTAGTTCAAGGTGCAGAATTTGAGTAAATTTAGTTGATATTCACTTGGATTCTTTTGGATTTTCTTAAGATTTTTTGTAGGAGGAACTGAAATTGAAAAAATTTTGAGGAAATTAAATTAAATCTTTTTGAATTTTTTTACGATTATTAGTTAAAGGTGCAGAATTTGAGTAAATTTAGTTGATATTCACTTCGATTACTTTGGATTTTCATAAGATTTTTAGTAGAAGGAGCTGAAATTGAAGAAATTTTAGCGAAATTAAATTAAATCTTTTTGAATTTTTTTACGATTTTTAGTTAAAGGTGCAGAATTTGAGTAAATTTAGTTTTATATTCACTTAGATTCTTTTGGATTTTCTTAAGATTTTTTGTAGGAGGAACTGAAATTGAAAAAATTTTGGTGAAATTGAATTAAATCTTTTTGAAATTTTTTATGATTTTTAGTTAAAGGTGCAGAATTTGAGTAAATTTAGTTGATATTCACTTCGATTCTTTTGGATTTTCTTAAGATTTTGAGTAGGAGGAGCTGAAATTGAAATATTTTGGGTGAAATTGAATTAAATCTTTTTGAATTTTTTTATGATTTTTAGTTAATGGTGCAGAATTTGAGTTAATTTAGTTGATATTCACTTAGATTCTTTTGGATTTTCTTAAGATTTTTAGGAGGAAATGCTGAAATTGTTGAAATTTTTGTGAAATTAAATTAAATCTTTTTGCATTTTTTTTTTATGATTTTTAGTTAAAGGTGCAGAATTTGAGTAAATTTAGTTGATATTCACTTCGATTAATTTGGATTTTCTTAAGATTTTTAGTAGGAGGAGCTGAACTTGAAGAAATTTTGGCGAAATTAAATTAAATCTTTTTGAATTTTTTTCCGATTTTTAGTTACAGATGCAGAATTTGAGTAAATTTTGTTGATATTCACTTCGATTACTTTGGATTTTCATAAGATTTTCAGTAGAAGGAGTTGAAATTGAAGAAATTTTAGTGAAATTAAATTAAATCTTTTTGAATTTTTTTACGATTTTTAGTTAAAGGTGCAGAATTTGAGTAAGTTTAGTTGATATTCACTTCGATTACTTTGGATTTTCATAAGATTTTCTGTAGAAGGAGTTGAAATTGAAGAAATTTTAGTGAAATTAAATTAAATCTTTTTGAATTTTTTTATTATTTTTAGTTAAAGGTGCAGAATTTGAGTAAATTTAGTTGATATTCACTTCGATTACTTTGGATTTTCTTAAGATTTTTAGTAGAAGGAGCTGAAATTGAAGAAATTTTAGTGAAATTAAATTGAATCTTTTTGAATTTTTTTATTATTTTTAGTTAAAGGTGCAGAATTTGAGTAAATTTAGTTGATATTCACTTAGATTCTTTTGGATTTTCATAAGATTTTTAGGAGGAAGAGCTGAAATTGATGAAATTTTTGTGAAAATAAATGAAATCTTTTTGAATTTTTTTTACGATTTTTAGTTAAAGGTGCAGAATTTAAGTAAATTTAGTTGATATTCACATGGATTCTTTTGGATTTTCTTAAGATTTTTTGTAGGAGGAACTGAAATTGAAAAAATTTTGGTGAAATTGAATTAAATCTTTTTGAAATTTTTTATGATTTTTAGTTAAAGGTGCAGAATTTGAGTAAATTTAGTTGATATTCACTTCGATTCTTTTGGATTTTCTTAAGATTTTTAGTAGGAGGAGCTGAAATTGAAAAAATTTGGGTGAAATTAAATTAAATCTTTTTGAATTTTTTTATGATTTTTAGTTACAGATGCAGAATTTGAGTAAATTTAGTTGATATTCACTTAGATTCTTTTGGATTTTCATAAGATTTTTAGGAGGAAGAGCTGAAATTGATGAAATTTTTGTGAAAATAAATGAAATCTTTTTGAATTTTTTTTACGATTTTTAGTTAAAGGTGCAGAATTTAAGTAAATTTAGTTGATATTCACATGGATTCTTTTGGATTTTCTTAAGGTTTTTTGTAGGAGGAACTGAAATTGAAAAAATTTTGGTGAAATTGAATTAAATCTTTTTGAAATTTTTTATGATTTTTAGTTAAAGGTGCAGAATTTGAGTAAATTTAGTTGATATTCACTTCGATTCTTTTGGATTTTCTTAAGATTTTGAGTAGGAGGAGCTGAAATTGAAATATTTTGGGTGAAATTGAATTAAATCTTTTAGAATTTTTTTATGATTTTTAGTTAATGGTGCAGAATTTGAGTTAATTTAGTTGATATTCACTTAGATTCTTTTGGATTTTCTTAAGATTTTTAGGAGGAAATGCTGAAATTGTTGAAATTTTTGTGAAATTAAATTAAATCTTTTTGCATTTTTTTTTATGATTTT
>CAKMYJ010000348.1:0-25945 GCA_929113495.1 Andrena minutula
CAAAAAAATCGAATTTAGTTTAAAACCTCCAAATCACAATTTGACTAAAAATTAAATAAAATCCGAACTATAGGTGTTTATTTCAACTCAATTTATTCAAATTTAGCTCCTCCATCAAAAAAACTCATCAAAATCCAAAAAAATCGAATTTAGTTTAAAACTTCTAAATCACAATTTGACTAAAAATTAAATAAAATCCGATCTATAGGTGTTTATTTCATCTAAATTTATTCAAATTTAGCTCCTCCATCAAAAAAACTCATCAAAATCCAAAAAAATCGAATTTAGTTTACAACCTCTAAATCACAATTTGACTAAAAATTTATATAAAATCCGAACTATAGGTGTTTATTTTATCTAAATTTATTCAAATTTAGCTCCTCCATCAAAATAACTCATCAAAATAACTCATCAAAATCCAAAAAAATCGAATTTAGTTTAAACCCTCTAAATCACAATTTGACTAAAAATGTATATAAAATCTGATCTATAGGTGTTTATTTCATCTAAATTTATTCAAATTTAGCTCCTCCATCAAAAAAACTCATAAAAATCCAAAAAAATCGAATTTAGTTTACAACCTCTAAATCACAATTTGACTAAAAATTTATATAAAATCCGAACTATAGGTGTTTATTTCATCTCAATTTATTCAAATTTAGCTCCTCCATCAAAAAACTCATAAAAATCCAAAAAAATCGAATTTAGTTTAAAACTTCTAAATCACAATTTGACTAAAAATTAAATAAAATCCGATCTATAGGTGTTTATTTCATCTAAATTTATTCAAATTTAGCTCCTCCATCAAAAAAACTCATCAAAATCCAAAAAAATCGAATTTAGTTTAAACCCTCTAAATCACAATTTGACTAAAAATGTATATAAAATCTGAACTATAGGTGTTTATTTTATCTAAATTTATTCAAATTTAGCTCCTCCATCAAAATAACTCATCAAAATCCAAAAAAATCGAATTTAGTTTAAAACCTCCAAATCACAATTTGACTAAAAATTAAATAAAATCCGAACTATAGGTGTTTATTTCATATCAATTTATTCAAATTTAGCTCCTCCATCAAAAAAAACTCATCAAAATCGAAAAAAATCGATTTTAGTTTACAAACCTCTAAATCACAATTTGACTAAAAATTTATATAAAATCCGAACTATAGGTGTTTATTTCATCTCAATTTATTCAAATTTAGCTCCTCATCAAAAAAACTCATCAAAATCCCAAAAAAATCGAATTTAGTTTAAAACTTCTAAATCACAATTTGACTAAAAATTAAATAAAATCCGATCTATAGGTGTTTATATCATCTAAATTTATTCAAATTTAGCTCCTCCATCAAAATAACTCATCAAAATCCAAAAAAATCGAATTTAGTTTAAAACCTCCAAATCACAATTTGACTAAAAATTAAATAAAATCCGAACTATAGGTGTTTATTTCAACTCAATTTATTCAAATTTAGCTCCTCCATCAAAAAAACTCATCAAAATCCAAAAAAATCGAATTTAGTTTAAAACTTCTAAATCACAATTTGACTAAAAATTAAATAAAATCCGATCTATAGGTGTTTATTTCATCTAAATTTATTCAAATTTAGCTCCTCCATCAAAATAACTCATCAAAATCCAAAAAAATCGAATTTAGTTTAAAACCTCCAAAACACAATTTGACTAAAAATTAAATAAAATCCGATCTATAGGTGTTTATTTCATCTAAATTTATTCAAATTTAGCTCCTCCATCAAAAAAACTCATCAAAAATCCAAAAAATTGAATTTAGTTTACAACCTCTAAATCACAATTTGACTAAAAATTAAATAAAATCCGATCTATAGGTGTTTATTTCATCTAAATTTATTCAAATTTAGCTCCTCCATCAAAATAACTCATCAAAATCCAAAAAAATCGAATTTAGTTTAAAACCTCCAAAACACAATTTGACTAAAAATTAAATAAAATCCGATCTATAGGTGTTTATTTCATCTAAATTTATTCAAATTTAGCTCCTCCATCAAAAAAACTCATCAAAATCCAAAAAAATCGAATTTAGTTTACAACCTCTAAATCACAATTTGACTAAAAATTTATATAAAATCCGAACTATAGGTGTTTATTTCATCTCAATTTATTCAAATTTAGCTCCTCCATCAAAATAACTCATCAAAATCCAAAAAAATCGAATTTAGTTTAAACTTCTAAATCACAATTTGACTAAAAATTAAATAAAATCCGATCTATAGGTGTTTATTTCATCTAAATTTATTCAAATTTAGCTCCTCCATAAAAAAAACTTATCAAAATCCAAAAAAATCAATTTTAGTTTACAACCTCTAAATCACAATTTGACTAAAAATTTATATAAAATCCGAACTATAGGTGTTTATTTCATCTCAATTTATTCAAATTTAGCTCCTCCATCAAAAAAACTCATCAAAATCCAAAAAAATCGAATTTAGTTTAAACCCTCTAAATCACAATTTGACTAAAAATGTATATAAAATCTGAACTATAGGTGTTTATTTCATCTCAATTTATTCAAATTTAGCTCCTCCATCAAAATAACTCATCAAAATCCAAAAAAAATCGAATTTAGTTTAAAACCTCCAAAACACAATTTGACTAAAAATTAAATAAAATCCGATCTATAGGTGTTTATTTCATCTAAATTTATTCAAATTTAGCTCCTCCATCAAAAAAAACTCATCAAAAATCCAAAAAAATCGAATTTAGTTTACAACCTCTAAATCACAATTTGACTAAAAATTAAATAAAATCCGATCTATAGGTGTTTATTTCATCTAAATTTATTCAAATTTAGCTCCTCCATCAAAAAAACTTATCAAAATCCAAAAAAATCAATTTTAGTTTACAACCTCTAAATCACAATTTGACTAAAAATTTATATAAAATCCGAACTATAGGTGTTTATTTCATCTCAATTTATTCAAATTTAGCTCCTCCATCAAAAAAACTCATCAAAATCCAAAAAAAATCGAATTTAGTTTAAAACTTCTAAATCACAATTTGACTAAAAATTAAATAAAATCCGATCTATAGGTGTTTATTTCATCTAAATTTATTCAAATTTAGCTCCTCCATCAAAATAACTCATCAAAAATCCAAAAAAATCGAATTTAGTTTAAAACCTCCAAATCACAATTTGACTAAAAATTAAATAAAATCCGAACTATAGGTGTTTATTTCAACTCAATTTATTCAAATTTAGCTCCTCCATCAAAAAAACTCATCAAAATCCAAAAAAAATCGAATTTAGTTTAAAACTTCTAAATCACAATTTGACTAAAAATTAAATAAAATCCGATCTATAGGTGTTTATTTCATCTAAATTTATTCAAATTTAGCTCCTCCATCAAAAAAACTCATCAAAATCCAAAAAAATAGAATTTAGTTTAAAACCTCTAAATCACAATTTGACTAAAAATTAAATAAAAATCCGATCTATAGGTGTTTATTTCATCTAAATTTATTCAAATTTAGCTCCTCCATCAAAAAAACTCATAAAAATCCAAAAAAATCGAATTAGTTTAAACCCTCTAAATCACAATTTGACTAAAAATGTATATAAAATCTGAACTATACGTGTTTATTTTATCTAAATTTATTCAAATTTAGCTCCTCCATCAAAATAACTCATCAAAATCCAAAAAAATCGAATTTAGTTTAAAACCTCCAAATCACAATTTGACTAAAAATTAAATAAAATCCGAACTATAGGTGTTTATTTCAACTCAATTTATTCAAATTTAGCTCCTCCATCAAAAAAACTCATCAAAATCCAAAAAAATCGAATTTAGTTTAAAACTTCTAAATCACAATTTGACTAAAAATTAAATAAAATCCGATCTATAGGTGTTTATTTCATCTAAATTTATTCAAATTTAGCTCCTCCATCAAAAAAACTCATCAAAATCCAAAAAAATCGAATTTAGTTTACAACCTCTAAATCACAATTTGACTAAAAATTTATATAAAATCCGAACTATAGGTGTTTATTTTATCTAAATTTATTCAAATTTAGCTCCTCCATCAAAATAACTCATCAAAATCCAAAAAAATCGAATTTAGTTTAAACCCTCTAAATCACAATTTGACTAAAAATGTATATAAAATCTGATCTATAGGTGTTTATTTCATCTAAATTTATTCAAATTTAGCTCCTCCATCAAAAAAACTCATAAAAATCCAAAAAATCGAATTTAGTTTACAACCTCTAAATCACAATTTGACTAAAAATTTATATAAAATCCGAACTATAGGTGTTTATTTCATCTCAATTTATTCAAATTTAGCTCCTCCATCAAAAAAACTCATAAAAATCCAAAAAAATCGATTTAGTTTAAAACTTCTAAATCACAATTTGACTAAAAATTAAATAAAATCCGATCTATAGGTGTTTATTTCATCTAAATTTATTCAAATTTAGCTCCTCCATCAAAAAAACTCATCAAAATCCAAAAAAATCGAATTTAGTTTAAACCCTCTAAATCACAATTTGACTAAAAATGTATATAAAATCTGAACTATAGGTGTTTATTTTATCTAAATTTATTCAAATTTAGCTCCTCCATCAAAATAACTCATCAAAATCCAAAAAAATCGAATTTAGTTTAAACCTCCAAATCACAATTTGACTAAAAATTAAATAAAATCCGAAACTATAGGTGTTTATTTCATATCAATTTATTCAAATTTAGCTCCTCCATCAAAAAAACTCATCAAAACCAAAAAAATCGATTTTAGTTTAAAACCTCTAAATCACAATTTGACTAAAAATTTATATAAAATCCGAACTATAGGTGTTTATTTCATCTCAATTTATTCAAATTTAGCTCCTCCATCAAAAAAACTCATCAAAATCCAAAAAAATCGAATTTAGTTTAAAACTTCTAAATCACAATTTGACTAAAAATTAAATAAAATCCGATCTATAGGTGTTTATTTCATCTAAATTTATTCAAATTTAGCTCCTCCATCAAAAAAACTCATCAAAATCCAAAAAAATCGAATTTAGTTTAAACCCTCTAAATCACAATTTGACTAAAAATGTATATAAAATCTGAACTATAGGTGTTTATTTTATCTAAATTTATTCAAATTTAGCTCCTCCATCAAAATAACTCATCAAAATCCAAAAAAATCGAATTTAGTTTAAAACCTCCAAATCACAATTTGACTAAAAATTAAATAAAATCCGAACTATAGGTGTTTATTTCATATCAATTTATTCAAATTTAGCTCCTCCATCAAAAAAACTCATCAAAATCCAAAAAAATCGATTTTAGTTTACAACCTCTAAATCACAATTTGACTAAAAATTTATATAAAATCCGAACTATAGGTGTTTATTTCATCTCAATTTATTCAAATTTAGCTCCTCCATCAAAAAAACTCATCAAAATCCAAAAAAATCGAATTTAGTTTAAAACTTCTAAATCACAATTTGACTAAAAATTAAATAAAATCCGATCTATAGGTGTTTATTTCATCTAAATTTATTCAAATTTAGCTCCTCCATCAAAATAACTCATCAAAATCCAAAAAAATCGAATTTAGTTTAAAACCTCCAAATCACAATTTGACTAAAAATTAAATAAAATCCGAACTATAGGTGTTTATTTCAACTCAATTTATTCAAATTTAGCTCCTCCATCAAAAAAACTCATCAAAATCCAAAAAAATCGAATTTAGTTTAAAACTTCTAAATCACAATTTGACTAAAAATTAAATAAAATCCGATCTATAGGTGTTTATTTCATCTAAATTTATTCAAATTTAGCTCCTCCATCAAAATAACTCATCAAAATCCAAAAAAATCGAATTTAGTTTAAAACCTCCAAAACACAATTTGACTAAAAATTAAATAAAATCCGATCTATAGGTGTTTATTTCATCTAAATTTATTCAAATTTAGCTCCTCCATCAAAAAAAACTCATCAAAATCCAAAAAAATCGAATTTAGTTTACAACCTCTAAATCACAATTTGACTAAAAATTAAATAAAATCCGATCTATAGGTGTTTATTTCATCTAAATTTATTCAAATTTAGCTCCTCCATCAAAATAACTCATCAAAATCCAAAAAAATCGAATTTAGTTTAAAACCTCCAAAACACAATTTGACTAAAAATTAAATAAAATCCGATCTATAGGTGTTTATTTCATCTAAATTTATTCAAATTTAGCTCCTCCATAAAAAAAACTCATCAAAATCCAAAAAAAATCGAATTTAGTTTACAACCTCTAAATCACAATTTGACTAAAAATTTATATAAAATCCGAACTATAGGTGTTTATTTCATCTCAATTTATTCAAATTTAGCTCCTCCATCAAAAAAAACTCATCAAAATCCAAAAAAATCGAATTTAGTTTAAAACTTCTAAATCACAATTTGACTAAAAATTAAATAAAATCCGTTCTATAGGTGTTTATTTCATCTAAATTTATTCAAATTTAGCTCCTCCATAAAAAAAACTTATCAAAATCCAAAAAAATCAATTTTAGTTTACAACCTCTAAATCACAATTTGACTAAAAATTTATATAAAATCCGAACTATAGGTGTTTATTTCATCTCAATTTATTCAAATTTAGCTCCTCCATCAAAAAAACTCATCAAAATCCAAAAAAATCGAATTTAGTTTAAAACTTCTAAATCACAATTTGACTAAAAATTAAATAAAATCCGATCTATAGGTGTTTATTTCATCTAAATTTATTCAAATTTAGCTCCTCCATCAAAATAACTCATCAAAATCCAAAAAAATCGAATTTAGTTTAAAACCTCCAAATCACAATTTGACTAAAAATTAAATAAAATCCGAACTATAGGTGTTTATTTCAACTCAATTTATTCAAATTTAGCTCCTCCATCAAAAAAACTCATCAAAATCCAAAAAAATCGAATTTAGTTTAAAACATCTAAATCACAATTTGACTAAAAATTAAATAAAATCCGATCTATAGGTGTTTATTTCATCTAAATTTATTCAAATTTAGCTCCTCCATCAAAATAACTCATCAAAATCCAAAAAAATCGAATTTAGTTTAAAACCTCCAAATCACAATTTGACTAAAAATTAAATAAAATCCGATCTATAGGTGTTTATTTCATCTAAATTTATTCAAATTTAGCTCCTCCATCAAAAAAACTCATCAAAATCCAAAAAAATCGAATTTAGTTTACAACCTCTAAATCACAATTTGACTAAAAATTAAATAAAATCCGATCTATAGGTGTTTATTTCATCTAAATTTATTCAAATTTAGCTCCTCCATCAAAAAAACTCATCAAAATCCAAAAAAATCGAATTTAGTTTAAAACCTCCAAATCACAATTTGACTAAAAATTTATATAAAATCCGAACTATAGGTGTTTATTTCATCTCAATTTATTCAAATTTAGCTCCTCCATCAAAAAAAACTCATCAAAATCCAAAAAAATCGAATTTAGTTTAAAACTTCTAAATCACAATTTGACTAAAAATTAAATAAAATCCGATCTATAGGTGTTTATTTCATCTAAATTTATTCAAATTTAGCTCGTCCATCAAAAAAAACTCATCAAAATCCAAAAAAATCGAATTTAGTTTAAAACTTCTAAATCACAATTTGACTAAAAATTAAATAAAATCCGATCTATAGGTGTTTATTTCATCTAAATTTATTCAAATTTAGCTCCTCCATCAAAATAACTCATCAAAATCCAAAAAAAATCGAATTTAGTTTAAAACCTCCAAAACACAATTTGACTAAAAATTAAATAAAATCCGATCTATAGGTGTTTATTTCATCTCAATTTATTCAAATTTAGCTCCTCCATCAAAAAAACTCATAAAAATCCAAAAAAAATCGAATTTAGTTTAAACCCTCTAAATCACAATTTGACTAAAAATGTATATAAAATCTGAACTATAGGTGTTTATTTTATCTAAATTTATTCAAATTTAGCTCCTCCATCAAAATAACTCATAAAAATCCAAAAAAATCGAATTTAGTTTAAAACCTCCAAATCACAATTTGACTAAAAATTAAATAAAATCCGAACTATAGGTGTTTATTTCAACTCAATTTATTCAAATTTAGCTCCTCCATCAAAAAAAACTCATCAAAATCCAAAAAAATCGAATTTAGTTTAAAACTTCTAAATCACAATTTGACTAAAAATTAAATAAAATCCGATCTATAGGTGTTTATTTCATCTAAATTTATTCAAATTTAGCTCCTCCATCAAAATAACTCATCAAAATCCAAAAAAATCGAATTTAGTTTAAAACCTCCAAATCACAATTTGACTAAAAATTAAATAAAATCCGAACTATAGGTGTTTATTTCATATCAATTTATTCAAATTTAGCTCCTCCATCAAAAAAACTCATCAAAATCCAAAAAAATCGATTTTAGTTTACAACCTCTAAATCACAATTTGACTAAAAATTTATATAAAATCCGAACTATAGGTGTTTATTTCATCTCAATTTATTCAAATTTAGCTCCTCCATCAAAAAAAACTCATCAAAATCCAAAAAAATCGAATTTAGTTTAAAACCTCCAAATCACAATTTGACTAAAAATTAAATAAAATCCGATCTATAGGTGTTTATTTCATCTAAATTTATTCAAATTTAGCTCCTCCATCAAAAAAACTCATCAAAATCCAAAAAAAATCGAATTTAGTTTAAACCCTCTAAATCACAATTTGACTAAAAATGTATATAAAATCTGAACTATAGGTGTTTATTTTATCTAAATTTATTCAAATTTAGCTCCTCCATCAAAATAACTCATCAAAATCCAAAAAAATCGAATTTAGTTTAAAACCTCCAAATCACAATTTGACTAAAAATTAAATAAAATCCGAACTATAGGTGTTTATTTCATATCAATTTATTCAAATTTAGCTCCTCCATCAAAAAAACTCATCAAAATCCAAAAAAATCGATTTTAGTTTACAACCTCTAAATCACAATTTGACTAAAAATTTATATAAAATCCGAACTATAGGTGTTTATTTCATCTCAATTTATTCAAATTTAGCTCCTCCATCAAAAAAACTCATCAAAATCCAAAAAAATCGAATTTAGTTTAAAACTTCTAAATCACAATTTGACTAAAAATTAAATAAAATCCGATCTATAGGTGTTTATTTCATCTAAATTTATTCAAATTTAGCTCCTCCATCAAAATAACTCATCAAAATCCAAAAAAATCGAATTTAGTTTAAAACCTCCAAATCACAATTTGACTAAAAATTAAATAAAATCCGAACTATAGGTGTTTATTTCAACTCAATTTATTCAAATTTAGCTCCTCCATCAAAAAAACTCATCAAAATCCAAAAAAATCGAATTTAGTTTAAAACTTCTACATCACAATTTGACTAAAAATTAAATAAAATCCGATCTATAGGTGTTTATTTCATCTAAATTTATTCAAATTTAGCTCCTCCATCAAAATAACTCATCAAAATCCAAAAAAATCGAATTTAGTTTAAAACCTCCAAAACACAATTTGACTAAAAATTAAATAAAATCCGATCTATAGGTGTTTATTTCATCTAAATTTATTCAAATTTAGCTCCTCCATCAAAAAAACTCATCAAAATCCAAAAAAATCGAATTTAGTTTACTACCTCTAAATCACAATTGGACTAAAAATTAAATAAAATCCGATCTATAGGTGTTTATTTCATCTAAATTTATTCAAATTTAGCTCCTCCATCAAAATAACTCATCAAAATCCAAAAAAATCGAATTTAGTTTAAAACCTCCAAAACACAATTTGACTAAAAATTAAATAAAATCCGATCTATAGGTGTTTATTTCATCTAAATTTATTCAAATTTAGCTCCTCCATCAAAAAAACTCATCAAAATCCAAAAAAATCGAATTTAGTTTACAACCTCTAAATCACAATTTGACTAAAAATTTATATAAAATCCGAACTATAGGTGTTTATTTCATCTCAATTTATTCAAATTTAGCTCCTCCATCAAAAAAACTCATCAAAATCCAAAAAAATCGAATTTAGTTTAAAACTTCTAAATCACAATTTGACTAAAAATTAAATAAAATCCGTTCTATAGGTGTTTATTTCATCTAAATTTATTCAAATTTAGCTCCTCCATAAAAAAAACTTATCAAAATCCAAAAAAATCAATTTTAGTTTACAACCTCTAAATCACAAATTGACTAAAAATTTATATAAAATCCGAACTATAGGTGTTTATTTCATCTAAATTTATTCAAATTTAGCTCCTCCATCAAAATAACTCATCAAAATCCAAAAAAATCGAATTTAGTTTAAAACCTCCAAAACACAATTTGACTAAAAATTAAATAAAATCCGATCTATAGGTGTTTATTTCATCTAAATTTATTCAAATTTAGCTCCTCCATCAAAAAAACTCATCAAAATCCAAAAAAATCGAATTTAGTTTACAACCTCTAAATCACAATTTGACTAAAAATTAAATAAAATCCGATCTATAGGTGTTTATTTCATCTAAATTTATTCAAATTTAGCTCCTCCATCAAAAAAACTCATCAAAATCCAAAAAAATCGAATTTAGTTTAAAACCTCCAAATCACAATTTGACTAAAAATTTATATAAAATCCGAACTATAGGTGTTTATTTCATCTCAATTTATTCAAATTTAGCTCCTCCATCAAAAAAACTCATCAAAATCCAAAAAAAATCGAATTTAGTTTAAAACTTCTAAATCACAATTTGACTAAAAATTAAATAAAATCCGATCTATAGGTGTTTATTTCATCTAAATTTATTCAAATTTAGCTCCTCCATCAAAAAAACTCATCAAAATCCAAAAAAATCGAATTTAGTTTAAAACTTCTAAATCACAATTTGACTAAAAATTAAATAAAATCCGATCTATAGGTGTTTATTTCATCTAAATTTATTCAAATTTAGCTCCTCCATCAAAATAACTCATCAAAATCCAAAAAAATCGAATTTAGTTTAAAACCTCCAAAACACAATTTGACTAAAAATTAAATAAAATCCGATCTATAGGTGTTTATTTCATCTAAATTTATTCAAATTTAGCTCCTCCATCAAAAAAACTCATAAAAATCCAAAAAAATCGAATTTAGTTTAAACCCTCTAAATCACAATTTGACTAAAAATGTATATAAAATCTGAACTATACGTGTTTATTTTATCTAAATTTATTCAAATTTAGCTCCTCCATCAAAATAACTCATAAAAATCCAAAAAAATCGAATTTAGTTTAAAACCTCCAAATCACAATTTGACTAAAAATTAAATAAAATCCGAACTATAGGTGTTTATTTCAACTCAATTTATTCAAATTTAGCTCCTCCATCAAAAAAACTCATCAAAATCCAAAAAAATCGAATTTAGTTTAAAACTTCTAAATCACAATTTGACTAAAAATTAAATAAAATCCGATCTATAGGTGTTTATTTCATCTAAATTTATTCAAATTTAGCTCCTCCATCAAAAAAACTCATCAAAATCCAAAAAAATCGAATTTAGTTTAAACCCTCTAAATCACAATTTGACTAAAAATGTATATAAAATCCGATCTATAGGTGTTTATTTCATCTAAATTTATTCAAATTTAGCTCCTCCATCAAAAAAACTCATCAAAATCCAAAAAAATCGAATTTAGTTTAAAACCTCCAAATCACAATTTGACTAAAAATTTATATAAAATCCGAACTATAGGTGTTTATTTCATCTCAATTTATTCAAATTTAGCTCCTCCATCAAAAAAACTCATCAAAATCCAAAAAAATCGAATTTAGTTTAAAACTTCTAAATCACAATTTGACTAAAAATTAAATAAAATCCGATCTATAGGTGTTTATTTCATCTAAATTTATTCAAATTTAGCTCCTCCATCAAAAAAACTCATCAAAATCCAAAAAAATCGAATTTAGTTTAAAACTTCTAAATCACAATTTGACTAAAAATTAAATAAAATCCGATCTATAGGTGTTTATTTCATCTAAATTTATTCAAATTTAGCTCCTCCATCAAAATAACTCATCAAAATCCAAAAAAATCGAATTTAGTTTAAAACCTCCAAAACACAATTTGACTAAAAATTAAATAAAATCCGATCTATAGGTGTTTATTTCATCTAAATTTATTCAAATTTAGCTCCTCCATCAAAAAAACTCATAAAAATCCAAAAAAATCGAATTTAGTTTAAACCCTCTAAATCACAATTTGACTAAAAATGTATATAAAATCTGAACTATACGTGTTTATTTTATCTAAATTTATCAAATTTAGCTCCTCCATCAAAATAACTCATAAAAATCCAAAAAAATCGAATTTAGTTTAAAACCTCCAAATCACAATTTGACTAAAAATTAAATAAAATCCGAACTATAGGTGTTTATTTCAACTCAATTTATTCAAATTTAGCTCCTCCATCAAAAAAACTCATCAAAATCCAAAAAAATCGAATTTAGTTTAAAACTTCTAAATCACAATTTGACTAAAAATTAAATAAAATCCGATCTATAGGTGTTTATTTCATCTAAATTTATTCAAATTTAGCTCCTCCATCAAAAAAACTCATCAAAATCCAAAAAAATCGAATTTAGTTTACAACCTCTAAATCACAATTTGACTAAAAATTTATATAAAATCCGAACTATAGGTGTTTATTTTATCTAAATTTATTCAAATTTAGCTCCTCCATCAAAATAACTCATCAAAATCCAAAAAAATCGAATTTAGTTTAAACCCTCTAAATCACAATTTGACTAAAAATGTATATAAAATCTGATCTATAGGTGTTTATTTCATCTAAATTTATTCAAATTTAGCTCCTCCATCAAAAAAACTCATAAAAATCCAAAAAAATCGAATTTAGTTTACAACCTCTAAATCACAATTTGACTAAAAATTTATATAAAATCCGAACTATAGGTGTTTATTTCATCTCAATTTATTCAAATTTAGCTCCTCCATCAAAAAAACTCATCAAAATCCAAAAAAATCGAATTTAGTTTAAAACTTCTAAATCACAATTTGACTAAAAATTAAATAAAATCCGATCTATAGGTGTTTATTTCATCTAAATTTATTCAAATTTAGCTCCTCCATCAAAATAACTCATCAAAATCCAAAAAAATCGAATTTAGTTTAAAACCTCCAAAACACAATTTGACTAAAAATTAAATAAAATCCGATCTATAGGTGTTTATTTCATCTAAATTTATTCAAATTTAGCTCCTCCATCAAAAAAACTCATCAAAATCCAAAAAAATCGAATTTAGTTTAAAACTTCTAAATCACAATTTGACTAAAAATTAAATAAAATCCGATCTATAGGTGTTTATTTCATCTAAATTTATTCAAATTTAGCTCCTCCATCAAAAAAACTCATAAAAATCCAAAAAAATCGAATTTAGTTTAAACCCTCTAAATCACAATTTGACTAAAATTGTATATAAAATCTGAACTATAGGTGTTTATTTTATCTAAATTTATTCAAATTTAGCTCCTCCATCAAAACAACTCATAAAAATCCAAAAAAATCGAATTTAGTTTAAAACCTCCAAATCACAATTTGACTAAAAATTAAATAAAATCCGAACTATAGGTGTTTATTTCAACTCAATTTATTCAAATTTAGCTCCTCCATCAAAAAAACTCATCAAAATCCAAAAAAATCGAATTTAGTTTAAAACTTCTAAATCACAATTTGACTAAAAATTAAATAAAATCCGATCTATAGGTGTTTATTTCATCTAAATTTATTCAAATTTAGCTCCTCCATCAAAAAAACTCATCAAAATCCAAAAAAATCGAATTTAGTTTACAACCTCTAAATCACAATTTGACTAAAAATTTATATAAAATCCGAACTATAGGTGTTTATTTTATCTAAATTTATTCAAATTTAGCTCCTCCATCAAAATAACTCATCAAAATCCAAAAAAATCGAATTTAGTTTAAACCCTCTAAATCACAATTTGACTAAAAATGTATATAAAATCTGATCTATAGGTGTTTATTTCATCTAAATTTATTCAAATTTAGCTCCTCCATCAAAAAAACTCATAAAAATCCAAAAAAATCGAATTTAGTTTACAACCTCTAAATCACAATTTGACTAAAAATTTATATAAAATCCGAACTATAGGTGTTTATTTCATCTCAATTTATTCAAATTTAGCTCCTCCATCAAAAAAACTCATAAAAATCCAAAAAAATCGAATTTAGTTTAAAACTTCTAAATCACAATTTGACTAAAAATTAAATAAAATCCGATCTATAGGTGTTTATTTCATCTAATATTCAAATTTAGCTCCTCCATCAAAAAAACTCATCAAAATCCAAAAAAATCGAATTTAGTTTAAAACTTCTAAATCACAATTTGACTAAAAATTAAATAAAATCCGATCTATAGGTGTTTATTTCATCTAAATTTATTCAAATTTAGCTCCTCCATCAAAAAAACTCATAAAAATCCAAAAAAATCGAATTTAGTTTACAACCTCTAAATCACAATTTGACTAAAAATTTATATAAAATCCGAACTATAGGTGTTTATTTCATCTCAATTTATTCAAATTTAGCTCCTCCATCAAAAAAACTCATCAAAATCCAAAAAAATCGAATTTAGTTTAAACCCTCTAAATCACAATTTGACTAAAAATGTATATAAAATCTGAACTATAGGTGTTTATTTTATCTAAATTTATTCAAATTTAGCTCCTCCATCAAAACAACTCATCAAAATCCAAAAAAATCGAATTTAGTTTATAACCTCCAAAACACAATTTGACTAAAAATTAAATAAAATCCGATCTATAGGTGTTTATTTCATCTAAATTTATTCAAATTTAGCTCCTCCATCAAAAAAACTCTTCAAAATCCAAAAAAATCGAATTTAGTTTACAACCTCTAAATCACAATTTGACTAAAAATTAAATAAAATCCGATCTATAGGTGTTTATTTCATCTAAATTTATTCAAATTTAGCTCCTCCATCAAAATAACTCATCAAAATCCAAAAAAATCGAATTTAGTTTAAAACCTCCAAAACACAATTTGACTAAAAATTAAATAAAATCCGATCTATAGGTGTTTATTTCATCTAAATTTATTCAAATTTAGCTCCTCCATCAAAAAAACTCATCAAAATCCAAAAAAATCGAATTTAGTTTACAACATCTAAATCACAATTTGACTAAAAATTTATATAAAATCCGAACTATAGGTGTTTATTTTATCTAAATTTATTCAAATTTAGCTCCTCCATCAAAATAACTCATCAAAATCCAAAAAAATCGAATTTAGTTTAAACCCTCTAAATCACAATTTGACTAAAAATGTATATAAAATCTGATCTATAGGTGTTTATTTCATCTAAATTTATTCAAATTTAGCTCCTCCATCAAAATAACTCATCAAAATCCAAAAAAATCGAATTTAGTTTAAAACCTCCAAAACACAATTTGACTAAAAATTTATATAAAATCCGAACTATAGGTGTTTATTTCATCTCAATTTATTCAAATTTAGCTCCTCCATCAAAAAAAACTCATCAAAATCCAAAAAAATCGAATTTAGTTTAAAACTTCTAAATCACAATTTGACTAAAAATTAAATAAAATCCGATCTATAGGTGTTTATTTCATCTAAATTTATTCAAATTTAGCTCCTCCATCAAAAAAACTCATAAAATCCAAAAAAATCGAATTTAGTTTACAACCTCTAAATCACAATTTGACTAAAAATTTATATAAAATCCGAACTATAGGTGTTTATTTCATCTCAATTTATTCAAATTTAGCTCCTCCATCAAAAAAACTCATCAAAATCCAAAAAAAATCGAATTTAGTTTAAAACTTCTAAATCACAATTTGACTAAAAATTAAATAAAATCCGATCTATAGGTGTTTATTTCATCTAAATTTATTCAAATTTAGCTCCTCCATCAAAAAAACTCATCAAAATCCAAAAAAATCGAATTTAGTTTAAAACTTCTAAATCACAATTTGACTAAAAATTAAATAAAATCCGATCTATAGGTGTTTATTTCATCTAAATTTATTCAAATTTAGCTCCTCCATCAAAATAACTCATCAAAATCCAAAAAAATCGAATTTAGTTTAAAACCTCCAAAACACAATTTGACTAAAAATTAAATAAAATCCGATCTATAGGTGTTTATTTCATCTAAATTTATTCAAATTTAGCTCCTCCATCAAAATAACTCATCAAAATCCAAAAAAATCGAATTTAGTTTAAACCCTTTAATCACAATTTGACTAAAAATGTATATAAAATCTGAACTATAGGTGTTTATTTTATCTAAATTTATTCAAATTTAGCTCCTCCATCAAAATAGCTCATCAAAATCCAAAAAAATCGAATTTAGTTTAAAACCTCCAAATCACAATTTGACTAAAAATTAAATAAAATCCGAACTATAGGTGTTTATTTCAACTCAATTTATTCAAATTTAGCTCCTCCATCAAAAAAACTCATCAAAATCCAAAAAAATCAATTTTAGTTTACAACCTCTAAATCACAATTTGACTAAAAATTTATATAAAATCCGAACTATAGGTGTTTATTTCATCTCAATTTATTCAAATTTAGCTCCTCCATCAAAAAAACTCATCAAAATCCAAAAAAATCGAATTTAGTTTAAAACTTCTAAATCACAATTTGACTAAAAATTAAATAAAATCCGATCTATAGGTGTTTATTTCATCTAAATTTATTCAAATTTAGCTCCTCCATCAAAAAAAACTCATAAAAATCCAAAAAAATCGAATTTAGTTTACAACCTCTAAATCACAATTTGACTAAAAATTTATATAAAATCCGAACTATAGGTGTTTATTTCATCTCAATTTATTCAAATTTAGCTCCTCCATCAAAAAAACTCATCAAAATCCAAAAAAATCGAATTTAGTTTAAACCCTCTAAATCACAATTTGACTAAAAATGTATATAAAATCTGAACTATAGGTGTTTATTTTATCTAAATTTATTCAAATTTAGCTCCTCCATCAAAACAACTCATCAAAATCCAAAAAAATCGAATTTAGTTTAAACCCTCTAAATCACAATTTGACTAAAAATGTATATAAAATCTGAACTATAGGTGTTTATTTTATCTAAATTTATTCAAATTTAGCTCCTCCATCAAAATAACTCATCAAAATCCAAAAAAATCGAATTTAGTTTAAAACCTCCAAATCACAATTTGACTAAAAATTAAATAAAATCCGAACTATAGGTGTTTATTTCAACTCAATTTATTCAAATTTAGCTCCTCCATCAAAAAAACTCTTCAAAATCCAAAAAAATCGAATTTAGTTTACAACCTCTAAATCACAATTTGACTAAAAATTAAATAAAATCCGATCTATAGGTGTTTATTTCATCTAAATTTATTCAAATTTAGCTCCTCCATCAAAATAACTCATCAAAATCCAAAAAAATCGAATTTAGTTTATAACCTCCAAAACACAATTTGACTAAAAATTAAATAAAATCCGATCTATAGGTGTTTATTTCATCTAAATTTATTCAAATTTAGCTCCTCCATCAAAAAAACTCTTCAAAATCCAAAAAAATCGAATTTAGTTTACAACCTCTAAATCACAATTTGACTAAAAATTAAATAAAATCCGATCTATAGGTGTTTATTTCATCTAAATTTATTCAAATTTAGCTCCTCCATCAAAATAACTCATCAAAATCCAAAAAAATCGAATTTAGTTTAAAACCTCCAAAACACAATTTGACTAAAAATTAAATAAAATCCGATCTATAGGTGTTTATTTCATCTAAATTTATTCAAATTTAGCTCCTCCATCAAAAAAACTCATCAAAATCCAAAAAAATCGAATTTAGTTTACAACATCTAAATCACAATTTGACTAAAAATTTATATAAAATCCGAACTATAGGTGTTTATTTTATCTAAATTTATTCAAATTTAGCTCCTCCATCAAAATAACTCATCAAAATCCAAAAAAATCGAATTTAGTTTAAACCCTCTAAATCACAATTTGACTAAAAATGTATATAAAATCTGATCTATAGGTGTTTATTTCATCTAAATTTATTCAAATTTAGCTCCTCCATCAAAATAACTCATCAAAATCCAAAAAAATCGAATTTAGTTTAAAACCTCCAAAACACAATTTGACTAAAAATTTATATAAAATCCGAACTATAGGTGTTTATTTCATCTCAATTTATTCAAATTTAGCTCCTCCATCAAAAAAACTCATCAAAATCCAAAAAAATCGAATTTAGTTTAAAACTTCTAAATCACAATTTGACTAAAAATTAAATAAAATCCGATCTATAGGTGTTTATTTCATCTAAATTTATTCAAATTTAGCTCCTCCATCAAAAAAACTCATCAAAATCCAAAAAAATCGAATTTAGTTTAAAACTTCTAAATCACAATTTGACTAAAAATTAAATAAAATCCGATCTATAGGTGTTTATTTCATCTAAATTTATTCAAATTTAGCTCCTCCATCAAAATAACTCATCAAAATCCAAAAAAATCGAATTTAGTTTAAAACCTCCAAAACACAATTTGACTAAAAATTAAATAAAATCCGATCTATAGGTGTTTATTTCATCTAAATTTATTCAAATTTAGCTCCTCCATCAAAATAACTCATCAAAATCCAAAAAAATCGAATTTAGTTTAAAACCTCCAAAACACAATTTGACTAAAAATTTATATAAAATCCGAACTATAGGTGTTTATTTCATCTCAATTTATTCAAATTTAGCTCCTCCATCAAAAAAACTCATCAAAATCCAAAAAAATCGAATTTAGTTTAAAACTTCTAAATCACAATTTGACTAAAAATTAAATAAAATCCGATCTATAGGTGTTTATTTCATCTAAATTTATTCAAATTTAGCTCCTCCATCAAAAAAACTCATCAAAATCCAAAAAAATCGAATTTAGTTTAAAACCTCCAAATCACAATTTGACTAAAAATTAAATAAAATCCGATCTATAGGTGTTTATTTCATCTAAATTTATTCAAATTTAGCTCCTCCATCAAAAAAACTCATCAAAATCCAAAAAAATCAATTTTAGTTTACAACCTCTAAATCACAATTTGACTAAAAATTTATATAAAATCCGAACTATAGGTGTTTATTTCATCTCAATTTATTCAAATTTAGCTCCTCCATCAAAAAAACTCATCAAAATCCAAAAAAAATCGAATTTAGTTTAAAACTTCTAAATCACAATTTGACTAAAAATTAAATAAAATCCGATCTATAGGTGTTTATTTCATCTAAATTTATTCAAATTTAGCTCCTCCATCAAAAAAACTCATAAAATCCAAAAAAATCGAATTTAGTTTACAACCTCTAAATCACAATTTGACTAAAAATTTATATAAAATCCGAACTATAGGTGTTTATTTCATCTCAATTTATTCAAATTTAGCTCCTCCATCAAAAAAACTCATCAAAATCCAAAAAAATCGAATTTAGTTTAAAACTTCTAAATCACAATTTGACTAAAAATTAAATAAAATCCGATCTATAGGTGTTTATTTCATCTAAATTTATTCAAATTTAGCTCCTCCATCAAAAAAACTCATCAAAATCCAAAAAAATCGAATTTAGTTTAAAACTTCTAAATCACAATTTGACTAAAAATTAAATAAAATCCGATCTATAGGTGTTTATTTCATCTAAATTTATTCAAATTTAGCTCCTCCATCAAAATAACTCATCAAAATCCAAAAAAATCGAATTTAGTTTATAACCTCCAAAACACAATTTGACTAAAAATTAAATAAAATCCGATCTATAGGTGTTTATTTCATCTAAATTTATTCAAATTTAGCTCCTCCATCAAAAAAACTCATAAAAATCCAAAAAAATCGAATTTAGTTTACAACCTCTAAATCACAATTTGACTAAAAATTTATATAAAATCCGAACTATAGGTGTTTATTTCATCTCAATTTATTCAAATTTAGCTCCTCCATCAAAAAAACTCATAAAAATCCAAAAAAATCGAATTTAGTTTAAAACTTCTAAATCACAATTTGACTAAAAATTAAATAAAATCCGATCTATAGGTGTTTATTTCAACTCAATTTATTCAAATTTAGCTCCTCCATCAAAAAAACTCATCAAAATCCAAAAAAATCAATTTTAGTTTACAACCTCTAAATCACAATTTGACTAAAAATTTATATAAAATCCGAACTATAGGTGTTTATTTCATCTCAATTTATTCAAATTTAGCTCCTCCATCAAAAAAACTCATCAAAATCCAAAAAAATCGAATTTAGTTTAAAACTTCTAAATCACAATTTGACTAAAAATTAAATAAAATCCGATCTATAGGTGTTTATTTCATCTAAATTTATTCAAATTTAGCTCCTCCATCAAAAAAACTCATAAAAATCCAAAAAAATCGAATTTAGTTTACAACCTCTAAATCACAATTTGACTAAAAATTTATATAAAATCCGAACTATAGGTGTTTATTTCATCTCAATTTATTCAAATTTAGCTCCTCCATCAAAAAAACTCATCAAAATCCAAAAAAATCGAATTTAGTTTAAACCCTCTAAATCACAATTTGACTAAAAATGTATATAAAATCTGAACTATAGGTGTTTATTTTATCTAAATTTATTCAAATTTAGCTCCTCCATCAAAACAACTCATCAAAATCCAAAAAAATCGAATTTAGTTTAAACCCTCTAAATCACAATTTGACTAAAAATGTATATAAAATCTGAACTATAGGTGTTTATTTTATCTAAATTTATTCAAATTTAGCTCCTCCATCAAAATAACTCATCAAAATCCAAAAAAATCGAATTTAGTTTAAAACCTCCAAATCACAATTTGACTAAAAATTAAATAAAATCCGAACTATAGGTGTTTATTTCAACTCAATTTATTCAAATTTAGCTCCTCCATCAAAAAAACTCTTCAAAATCCAAAAAAATCGAATTTAGTTTACAACCTCTAAATCACAATTTGACTAAAAATTAAATAAAATCCGATCTATAGGTGTTTATTTCATCTAAATTTATTCAAATTTAGCTCCTCCATCAAAATAACTCATCAAAATCCAAAAAAATCGAATTTAGTTTATAACCTCCAAAACACAATTTGACTAAAAATTAAATAAAATCCGATCTATAGGTGTTTATTTCATCTAAATTTATTCAAATTTAGCTCCTCCATCAAAAAAACTCTTCAAAATCCAAAAAAATCGAATTTAGTTTACAACCTCTAAATCACAATTTGACTAAAAATTAAATAAAATCCGATCTATAGGTGTTTATTTCATCTAAATTTATTCAAATTTAGCTCCTCCATCAAAATAACTCATCAAAATCCAAAAAAATCGAATTTAGTTTAAAACCTCCAAAACACAATTTGACTAAAAATTAAATAAAATCCGATCTATAGGTGTTTATTTCATCTAAATTTATTCAAATTTAGCTCCTCCATAAAAAAAACTCATCAAAATCCAAAAAAATCGAATTTAGTTTACAACATCTAAATCACAATTTGACTAAAAATTTATATAAAATCCGAACTATAGGTGTTTATTTTATCTAAATTTATTCAAATTTAGCTCCTCCATCAAAATAACTCATCAAAATCCAAAAAAATCGAATTTAGTTTAAACCCTCTAAATCACAATTTGACTAAAAATGTATATAAAATCTGATCTATAGGTGTTTATTTCATCTAAATTTATTCAAATTTAGCTCCTCCATCAAAATAACTCATCAAAATCCAAAAAAATCGAATTTAGTTTAAAACCTCCAAAACACAATTTGACTAAAAATTTATATAAAATCCGAACTATAGGTGTTTATTTCATCTCAATTTATTCAAATTTAGCTCCTCCATCAAAAAAACTCATCAAAATCCAAAAAAATCGAATTTAGTTTAAAACTTCTAAATCACAATTTGACTAAAAATTAAATAAAATCCGATCTATAGGTGTTTATTTCATCTAAATTTATTCAAATTTAGCTCCTCCATCAAAAAAACTCATCAAAATCCAAAAAAATCGAATTTAGTTTAAAACTTCTAAATCACAATTTGACTAAAAATTAAATAAAATCCGATCTATAGGTGTTTATTTCATCTAAATTTATTCAAATTTAGCTCCTCCATCAAAATAACTCATCAAAATCCAAAAAAATCGAATTTAGTTTAAAACCTCCAAAACACAATTTGACTAAAAATTAAATAAAATCCGATCTATAGGTGTTTATTTCATCTAAATTTATTCAAATTTAGCTCCTCCATCAAAATAACTCATCAAAATCCAAAAAAATCGAATTTAGTTTAAAACCTCCAAAACACAATTTGACTAAAAATTTATATAAAATCCGAACTATAGGTGTTTATTTCATCTCAATTTATTCAAATTTAGCTCCTCCATCAAAAAAACTCATCAAAATCCAAAAAAATCGAATTTAGTTTAAAACTTCTAAATCACAATTTGACTAAAAATTAAATAAAATCCGATCTATAGGTGTTTATTTCATCTAAATTTATTCAAATTTAGCTCCTCCATCAAAAAAACTCATCAAAATCCAAAAAAATCGAATTTAGTTTAAAACCTCCAAATCACAATTTGACTAAAAATTAAATAAAATCCGATCTATAGGTGTTTATTTCATCTAAATTTATTCAAATTTAGCTCCTCCATCAAAAAAACTCATCAAAATCCAAAAAAATCAATTTTAGTTTACAACCTCTAAATCACAATTTGACTAAAAATTTATATAAAATCCGAACTATAGGTGTTTATTTCATCTCAATTTATTCAAATTTAGCTCCTCCATCAAAAAAACTCATCAAAATCCAAAAAAATCGAATTTAGTTTAAAACTTCTAAATCACAATTTGACTAAAAATTAAATAAAATCCGATCTATAGGTGTTTATTTCATCTAAATTTATTCAAATTTAGCTCCTCCATCAAAAAAAACTCATAAAATCCAAAAAAATCGAATTTAGTTTACAACCTCTAAATCACAATTTGACTAAAAATTTATATAAAATCCGAACTATAGGTGTTTATTTCATCTCAATTTATTCAAATTTAGCTCCTCCATCAAAAAAACTCATCAAAATCCAAAAAAATCGAATTTAGTTTAAAACTTCTAAATCACAATTTGACTAAAAATTAAATAAAATCCGATCTATAGGTGTTTATTTCATCTAAATTTATTCAAATTTAGCTCCTCCATCAAAAAAACTCATCAAAATCCAAAAAAATCGAATTTAGTTTAAAACTTCTAAATCACAATTTGACTAAAAATTAAATAAAATCCGATCTATAGGTGTTTATTTCATCTAAATTTATTCAAATTTAGCTCCTCCATCAAAATAACTCATCAAAATCCAAAAAAATCGAATTTAGTTTATAACCTCCAAAACACAATTTGACTAAAAATTAAATAAAATCCGATCTATAGGTGTTTATTTCATCTAAATTTATTCAAATTTAGCTCCTCCATCAAAAAAACTCTTCAAAATCCAAAAAAATCGAATTTAGTTTACAACCTCTAAATCACAATTTGACTAAAAATTAAATAAAATCCGATCTATAGGTGTTTATTTCATCTAAATTTATTCAAATTTAGCTCCTCCATCAAAATAACTCATCAAAATCCAAAAAAATCGAATTTAGTTTAAAACCTCCAAAACACAATTTGACTAAAAATTAAATAAAATCCGATCTATAGGTGTTTATTTCATCTAAATTTATTCAAATTTAGCTCCTCCATCAAAAAAACTCATCAAAATCCAAAAAAATCGAATTTAGTTTACAACATCTAAATCACAATTTGACTAAAAATTTATATAAAATCCGAACTATAGGTGTTTATTTTATCTAAATTTATTCAAATTTAGCTCCTCCATCAAAATAACTCATCAAAATCCAAAAAAATCGAATTTAGTTTAAACCCTCTAAATCACAATTTGACTAAAAATGTATATAAAATCTGATCTATAGGTGTTTATTTCATCTAAATTTATTCAAATTTAGCTCCTCCATCAAAATAACTCATCAAAATCCAAAAAAATCGAATTTAGTTTAAAACCTCCAAAACACAATTTGACTAAAAATTTATATAAAATCCGAACTATAGGTGTTTATTTCATCTCAATTTATTCAAATTTAGCTCCTCCATCAAAAAAACTCATCAAAATCCAAAAAAATCGAATTTAGTTTAAAACTTCTAAATCACAATTTGACTAAAAATTAAATAAAATCCGATCTATAGGTGTTTATTTCATCTAAATTTATTCAAATTTAGCTCCTCCATCAAAAAAACTCATCAAAATCCAAAAAAATCGAATTTAGTTTAAAACTTCTAAATCACAATTTGACTAAAAATTAAATAAAATCCGATCTATAGGTGTTTATTTCATCTAAATTTATTCAAATTTAGCTCCTCCATCAAAATAACTCATCAAAATCCAAAAAAATCGAATTTAGTTTAAAACCTCCAAAACACAATTTGACTAAAAATTAAATAAAATCCGATCTATAGGTGTTTATTTCATCTAAATTTATTCAAATTTAGCTCCTCCATCAAAATAACTCATCAAAATCCAAAAAAATCGAATTTAGTTTAAAACCTCCAAAACACAATTTGACTAAAAATTTATATAAAATCCGAACTATAGGTGTTTATTTCATCTCAATTTATTCAAATTTAGCTCCTCCATCAAAAAAACTCATCAAAATCCAAAAAAATCGAATTTAGTTTAAAACTTCTAAATCACAATTTGACTAAAAATTAAATAAAATCCGATCTATAGGTGTTTATTTCATCTAAATTTATTCAAATTTAGCTCCTCCATCAAAAAAACTCATCAAAATCCAAAAAAATCGAATTTAGTTTAAAACCTCCAAATCACAATTTGACTAAAAATTAAATAAAATCCGATCTATAGGTGTTTATTTCATCTAAATTTATTCAAATTTAGCTCCTCCATCAAAAAAACTCATCAAAATCCAAAAAAATCAATTTTAGTTTACAACCTCTAAATCACAATTTGACTAAAAATTTATATAAAATCCGAACTATAGGTGTTTATTTCATCTCAATTTATTCAAATTTAGCTCCTCCATCAAAAAAACTCATCAAAATCCAAAAAAATCGAATTTAGTTTAAAACTTCTAAATCACAATTTGACTAAAAATTAAATAAAATCCGATCTATAGGTGTTTATTTCATCTAAATTTATTCAAATTTAGCTCCTCCATCAAAAAAACTCATAAAATCCAAAAAAATCGAATTTAGTTTACAACCTCTAAATCACAATTTGACTAAAAATTTATATAAAATCCGAACTATAGGTGTTTATTTCATCTCAATTTATTCAAATTTAGCTCCTCCATCAAAAAAACTCATCAAAATCCAAAAAAATCGAATTTAGTTTAAAACTTCTAAATCACAATTTGACTAAAAATTAAATAAAATCCGATCTATAGGTGTTTATTTCATCTAAATTTATTCAAATTTAGCTCCTCCATCAAAAAAACTCATCAAAATCCAAAAAAATCGAATTTAGTTTAAAACTTCTAAATCACAATTTGACTAAAAATTAAATAAAATCCGATCTATAGGTGTTTATTTCATCTAAATTTATTCAAATTTAGCTCCTCCATCAAAATAACTCATCAAAATCCAAAAAAATCGAATTTAGTTTAAAACCTCCAAAACACAATTTGACTAAAAATTAAATAAAATCCGATCTATAGGTGTTTATTTCATCTAAATTTATTCAAATTTAGCTCCTCCATCAAAATAACTCATCAAAATCCAAAAAAATCGAATTTAGTTTAAAACCTCCAAAACACAATTTGACTAAAAATTTATATAAAATCC